>JAWQFJ010002031.1:80000-110000 GCA_034096865.1 Theodoxus fluviatilis
ACAACTCGTCAGTGAAGGATAACTCTATTTGCGTAACTCTGCTTAGTACCCCTTTGAGCTAGTCCACTTTTTAGGAGGGGGTTCGTGTAATAGTAATATGCGGTTCCAAGTACAGACACTCCAAAAAATGGGCCTGAATGTACACTTCTATGTCTCATAATATTTTGCTTTCCATTTTACAGTATGAACGTGCGAATTTCCCACCCTCGAATATAATAAACACGAAAATATAAATGTTCATCCCTCCGTAAACAAAAAAATCCAGTCCCTCTACAGAGGAAAGAAACGAGTAGTACTTCTTGTAAATTTGATTGGAGACTTCAGATAAGGGAGAGAACTCCGAGTGACAGACATTTGCAGCAAAGATGGCGTCCAGGCGAGAGTTTCCGAAACAGGAGGACATTTTGCAAGCTGTTGTAATAGCTGACAGTTTCAACAAACGTTTTGGTCCTGTCACTGGGAAGAAACCAAGGGTAATTTTTTAAAATATATTTATTGTTTATGCATTATTGTTGTCACTTTTGCTGTCGGTGCTCGTCATTTCTTTATGTATTATAAGTATTAAGTATTAACAGCGTGAGCAGCACACTGACACTGAGTGACTCGGGTCTCAGCGGCATGGCAGTCGGGCGTCACTTATGTATGGAATGCTTTTTACTCGTTTAAACTTTTTGAAGAAAAGTAGCATATGCTAGAAGTGCACAGTCGTTATATCGATGTATGATGACCCTATAGCTACAGTTTATCATGAATGCGTCATCGGCTAATGACTTTGGATAGTCACATAGACATAGTCACGATAGTGTCAGAAAAATCTGATGCAATAGTGCAATATTGCTTCCAATCCCATTCGCGCGTTCGAATTTTATGCATTCCTGCGCTAGCGGAAAGGTTTGGATATAAATGCACCTAGCGGTTTGTGTGTGTGTGTGTGTGTGTGTGTGTGTGTGTGTGTGACTGTGTCAGTGTGTGTCCTTCGGCCTTATCAGTCTGTCGCGAAAATATTCTGCGTATGGTGTATTCTTATCGAATGAAGTTGCAAGTTCAAAGAGAGAGAGAGAGAGAGAGAGAGAGAGAGAGAGAGAGAGAGAGAGAGAGAGAGAGAGAGAGAGAGAGAGAGAGAGAGAGAGAGAGAGGTGGTGGTGGTGGTGGTGGTGTTTGTTTCGAAGGAGACAGATTTGACAGATTTGCACATTTTATGTCAGCTATCACTGTATCAGTTGTAACTGCTGCACGATTCCTGGTATATTCAGTGATTGGAAAATGATTTTAACATTTAATGCCTGGATCTTCATTCCATATTATTATGTAGTGGTTGTTTTCCACTATTCCAGTGCAGGCTGTTGGGAGTTTTGAGAAAATAAGAAAACAAACCCTTGGTTATCATTGTCCTTTTTGACTCACATGCGAAGCAAAAGTGAGTCTAGACATGTACTCACCCTTTTCGTCCGTCTGGGCGTCCGGGCGTCTGTAAAAAACTTTAACGTTGGATTTTTCTCGGAGACTATTAAGTCTATCAACACCCAATTTGGCATGATGGTGTAGGATGACAAGGCGTACAAAAACATACATAGTGACTTGACCTTGCTTCAAGGTCAAGGTCGCAGGGGCCGTAAATGTTGTCTAAAAAACAGCCATTTTTCACATTTTCCCAATTTTCTCTGAAGTTTTTGAGATTGGATACCTGACCTATATATGGTATATAGGGCAAAGTAATCCCTATCTTTTGATACCAGTTTGATTGACCTTGCTTCAAGGTCAAGGTCACAGGAGGTCTTTAAAGTTGAATTGTATACATATTTTGAAGTGACCTTGACCCTGAACTATGGAAGATAACTCTTCCAAACTTCATAACATTGTAGTACACATGTTATACTTTCATACTAGGTCACCAGTGTCGGCCGTCTGGGCGTCCGAGCGGCCGTCCGGGCGGCCGGGTGTCCTGTCGTCCGTAAAAAACTTTAACGTTGGATTTTTCTCGGAGACTATTAAGTCTATCAACACCCAATTTGGCATGATGGTGTAGGATGACAAGGCGTACAAAAACATACATAGTGACTTGACCTTGCTTCAAGGTCAAGGTCACAGGAGCTCTTTAAAGTTGGATTGTATACATCTTTTGAAGTGACCTTGACCCCGAACTATGGAAGATAACTCTTCCAAACTTCATAACATTGTAGTACACATGTTATACTTTCATACTAGGTCACCCGTGTCGTCCGTCTGGGTGTCCGGGCGTCTGGGCGTCCGGTCATCCGGGCGTCCTGCCGTCCGTAAAAAACTTTAACGTTGGATTTTTCTAGGAGACTATTAAGTCTATCAACACCCAATTTGGCATGATGGTGTATGATGACAAGGCGTACAAAAACATACACAGTGACTTGACCTTGCTTCAAGGTCAAGGTCGCAGGGGCCGTAAATGTAAAAAATCAGCCATTTTTCACATTTTCCCAATTTTCTCTGACGTTTTTGAGATTGGATACCTGACCTATGTATGGTATATAGGACAAAGTAATCCTATCTTTTGATACCAGTTTGATTGACCTTGCTTCAAGGTCAAGGTCACAAGAGCTCTTTAAAGTTGGATTGTATACATATTTTGAAGTGACCTTGACCCTGAACTATGGAAGATAACTGTTTCAAACTTAATAATTATGTGGGGAACATGTTATACTTTTATCATGAGACACATTTGGTCACATATCATCAAGGTCAAGGTCACTTTGACCCTTATGAAATGTGACCAAAATGGGGTAGTGAACCACTAAAAGTGACCATATCTCATGGTAGAAAGTGCCAATAAGCACCATTGTGCTTCCTATGTCTTGAATTAACAGCTTTGTGTTGAATGACCTTGGATGACCTTGACCTTGGGTCAAGGTCACATGTATTTTGTTGGGAAAATGTGTAAAGCAGTTCTTAGTGTATGATGGCATTGCTAGGTTTAGTTGATTGACCTTGAAGGTCACCTGAAGGTCAAGGTCATGTAAAGGTCAAGGTCAAGCATGTGAGTCGTATGGGCTTTGCCCTTCTTGTTTGACTGTGTCATGGCTCTCTACATTATACACACACACACAAACACACACACACACACACACACACACACACACACACACACACACACACACACACACACACACACACACACACACACACACACACACACACACACACACATATATTGGCATCAAGGATTATTGTTCTTAAGACAACATACTTTATGCATTTAAATGTTTAAATAGTATAGCAGTGGAGATGACATGCAAGGCAAGAACATGTATCTGTAAGCCCCTCCACCCCACCCCACCCCCACCCCCCAAAAAATGTGGTTAGGGCAAAAGGGTTGGTAGGGAGGCCTAACTTTATAAAATATTATATATTTTGTTTTGTTTTGTTTAAGGAAGCCAGATTATAACTGCACCCATGTGTGTGTGTGTGTGTGTGTGTGTGTGTGTGAGTGTGTGTGTGTGTGCTGATGGGCTGTAAAACTCTCATCCATCCATCCATCCATCCATCCATCCATCTATCTGTCCATCCCCTCCCCTCCCCTTCCCTCCCCTCCCCTCCCATCCCATCCCATCCCATCCCATCCCATCCATCCATCCATCCATCCATCATTTGCCTGTGGGTAGGTTATGAGGAGGCTGCTAGGACTGATGTGAGGGAGGGGTTTGGATTTAAGGTTGAGAGAGAAAGGATAAGAGACTTTTACTTTAATTCTGCAGCCTCCAAGGCACAAAAAAAGTTGTTATGGTAACCCAACCAACCATAATTTTTTTCTGCCAACCTTAAACTTGGTTTTTGATTGTGGCTAAAAACATTTTTTAAAAAACAACAATGAATGGTAAACAACAAGCTCTGTGCTGACCAACGTTTCCTGCTCTACAAACACTCAGTCAATCCGCTATTTACAGTTTTAAAACGCATTTTCAGAGAAGGAGGAACTTTACTTACTTGAATATATTCAATCTGGCCTCTTCTATTTAAAAAAAATTCAGGCCAACCTATTGACCCCTCTTTTAAAAAACAGGGGAAAGACATGGAAACTGTCAGCTACAGGCAGGGAAACAAAGTGTACAGCTGTAATGGGGTGATCTTGCAGGTTTAAACCTGTCTGCATTTAGGGCTGGTCTTGGCTGATAGCCACTGGGTAGTTACTCCAGGTTGTATAGACTTTTAACACTTAAAAAAATATCACACACACACACACACACACACACACACACACAAACACACACACACACACACACACACACACTCACTCACACTCGCGCACACACACACACACACACACACACACACACACACACACACACACACACACTCACACTCGCGCGCACACACACACACACACACACACACACACACACACACACACACACACACACACACACACACACACACACACATACACTAGTATGGCACTTATCTAGAATGTGTTAATCCGTTACTAGAATAAATAACTTCAACTGAATTCTTCATGAAGAAAACATTTTCCAAGTGTATGAAACACCGTTTTTTGGTACAAAAAGTGTTTTTACATACTGCAAATTGGCAACCTTTCTTTTGAACAACACAAAGTTCCTACCACCATACCCTCCCTATCTTTGGTCGTTGCCATGTTGCCTGAAACAAACAAGCAAGTTTTGGGGGGATAAAGAACATTTTATTGCAAAGAGGAGTTACTCAAGTTGACATGATTAATTTAATCTAAATCCTGGTTGAAGCCGGATACTGACGGGTCATGAGACATTACTAAATTTGCTTGGTTTTCTATTGATAGGTTATCAATTAATAGAACCCACTGTATCCTTGTGCACTGCATTTAGATACTACTCATTTCTGTATCATACTTAGACATATTTTTCAGAAGAACAGCCTCTCTTGCTAATTGTAAGTGTGAAGAGCTGTTAAATCCAAAATTTCAGTGGCACCAAATTTCTCAACAGCCAAACAGCAAAAACAATGCAGAAAAAGAAAAGGTACACACAGCTGAGATAGTAATGTATCATCAAAGACAACTTTAGTATAGCATAGCTGAGTGGAGTGCAGCTATTATAGACAACCAATCAGCGTCTGGCTTCACATGGAATAAATTTAGTAACAGTCCTAAAAATGGCTTTGTCTCACAGATTCTGCAAGTCCTGATGTTTTTCCATTGCTTTTACAGGCATTGCTGCCCCTAGTGAATGTGGCGCTGTTGGACTACACCCTAGAGTACCTTCATGGAGAAAATGTCAAAAAGGTCTATGTGGTGTGCCGACATTTGGCGGATCAGATTCAGGAACACATCAAGTGAGTTTGAAGATGGGTAAAAGTTTCACCACAATTTACAGACATGGTCATTTTTCTTGTTAATTTTCTTTCCTTCTTGTCTTGCCAGTGTGAATCAGTTTGCATGTGTGTATTTCAAAAACGTGTGCCACTTTTTCCTATAAAATGGACTTGAAATATTTTTACATGTAAAATGTAAAATTTGCCATTTCCCCACAGTTCAATGCACCCTCTTCCCCTGTGGGTTCGGGGTAAGAATTGACCCACCGTGTCTCCCTACGCAATTCGTAAGAGGCGAATAACTAGGGACACTGATACTTGATTTACGTTTACTCTAAACTGTTGTAGTGATTTTCGTGCTTAATGGCCTTACATAGCATACAGAGACCATCAATCAAATCCAATCTGTTATGCTCCAAAGAGGGCTGCAACGCCTTGCAGTCTGCTGCAAATGTAATGTTATCGACAAAATCTGGCTAATGGCACCTTTGTTCACCATTTTAAACCTTTTTTCCCCCCTTTGCAAATATTTGCTGTCTTTCCTGCACCCCTCTCCTTGGATGAGTCCACTAGTGTGGCCCGCCTGAGGAAGTGATTCCAACCCTTTTCTAGTCTTATCAATATGAAGGTAGTGCCTTATGGTGACTGGAGAGCCTTGATCAGTTGATGGTGTCCGGTCTACTGTGAGTTCCGACTCGATGAATTTATGCTTTTTCATCAGAAATTCCAGATGGAACAAGAAATGGAACATGGCTGTGCAGACTGTGGTGATGGAGGCAGGGCGCTGTTTCTCTGTGGGTGACGCCCTTCGAGAGCTGGACCACGCTGCTTTGCTCAAGAGCCCCTTCATCCTGATCTATGGCGACGTGGTGGCGAACATGAAGCTGAAGGAAATCCTAGAGGAACACAGGTACTGCGCCGCTGTCTCTGCTCTCGTTAGACTGCCTGGCATGCTGGCTGTGAGTGTTGCCATGACGTCCTAGGGTAGATGATTTCCTGATGTTGTTACTTATTAATGTTGTTCAATGTGAGTGGGTAGTGTGTGTTTCATTTGCATGTGTGTATTTCAAAAACATATGCCACTTTTCCCTATAAAATGGACTTGAAATATTTTTACATGTAAAATTTGCCATTTTCCCACAGTTCACTGCACCCTCACAAATAATCACACACTACTCATATTTCATATTCTCAATCATCATTTGTTACAAGTAGTATTAAAAGATTATCAATCTTTTCTCTGGCTCGTTAAATGTCTAGGGCACTTCTTACTACTTGGCACCTTCCAATCAAAACCATTCGCACAAGGATGACGTATGGACGCAAATGATGACTGGGATTCCTAAATCAAAGTTCAAATTCAGTTTAATCAATAATAGACAACTTGGTCAAGAGTGATAATTTCGACACAATAATTACTAAGGCATGGTGATACTGAAACGCATTGCAAAATGTAATGAACCCTTCCCCAGAATTAAATAATAACTAATTAAGTGGGCTGCCAAGCCAGGAATGAACTATACTCACATTTCAGATCTGTCGTGGCATTCCGCCAATCCGTAGCGAGCTCGCTTTCCACTGAATGGAATTCCACACACACTATTTGGGGAGAGGGGGTTTGGGGGGATGTCCATTCATGGACGCACTTCCTACACACAAGACGAAACGGGAGGTTTGCCTCTGGTGACAAGGCGTTGAGATTTCTCGATTCTCATAGATGTGACGGAGGTCTTGACTTGAATTGGAGTCAGGCAATGTAGAAGTCCCGGCGAAAATGCGTAGTCAGACGTCAGGCAGGGGCAATCGAGCAGACGGCGAAAATCCTTCCCTCAGCGGGCAGTCCGGCAGGCGAGACGACTTGAACAGGTGATGGGGGAGGGGAGCGAGGTGAGAAGCGGTCCGAGCTTTCCCGCTACTGGCTTTCTCAGGAGTTGGAGAAATTTCTAAAGACAATTTCTCCTCACAGGTTGGTCAGCAGATAGTTCACTCAGGAGAGGAAAACGTTGCAAGAACAAAAACTCGCAATACCTATGCTTAGTTCCTCCCTGCAGTCAAAAGTGAGGGCAATCCTCCAATTCGCCCTTCGTCTATCCATAGACGTTTGAAGAGGGTCACTGGGAATTAGTCCGTCAGTGGACGAAATTCCATGAGTTTTCACAAATAGTTCACCACGTGAACTCTTTGAGACAGGGCGCCGTCCTAACATGGGCTGTCTCGGTGAAAATTCTGCTACGGGCACGCCTGTGATCCCAAAACAAGGGTTTAAATACAACAGCAAAAGTCTACCTGTTGTCCTTGACCAATCACAGCGTTGGAGGATGTCTTGATTCACGATCTCATATCAAACGACCAATCAAATGTTCACATAGCCATCTACTCTCCCATTGAACAATAACTGAGCAGTCTCATTAGTCCGTTCCCTGGAAAGTTCACTGCAGATTGGTCAATGGCAGAGCGTAAATCGAGATGAATAATATATCCTCCCAAACGTTCCACTAAGTTCATTTCTGTATTGGAAGGAAAACAAGGTTCACTGTTCGTTTTCCCTTCCAAAACTCCATTCACCATATAAATCCCAACATCAACACTGGCTTGGCAGCAATATCAAAATACACTATGGCTTGGCAGGTAATTCCCAACCCACTATATGATATAACCACAACCAAGAGCAAATGGAAAATATGCGTTTCGTAACATCATTGTTATGTAAAGCAGCACATGAGACAACTTTGGTGCATGCCTTTCCCCCAGGCAGATATTGAATCACAAACATGGGTAAAAACAAAATCTGCTTGACTAAGAAACTAGAAAGTGATCACAACATAACAAAATTTGCACTTTGAGCTGCTGCCTTTCAAAATGTCGAAATATCTCACCAAATAAAAGTTGTTTTTTCCTAACTTTAAATTTCTTACAAAAAGTTCTTAATTTCTTTCTAAACAACAATTTTAAATTCTATTTTGAAAGTTAAAAACTATATAAATTCTTGTCGGGGTAACAACACCATCCCCACCCCCACCCCCCACCCCCATATTTGGTCATTTTTCCACAAGCCAGAACTCATTAACTTAGATAGCTACAAATACAATAACTTATTACATTTCAAAATTATCACCAAGCTCCATTCAATCATCTGCATGAGCAAAAATACAAGATAACCATAACCTTTTCACTGTATATCATGGCAGTAGGGTAGGCACGAGAAACTCCTAATGTTTGGAATGTATTACATATTCAAATGCCCACCAGGCTCTCTGCTATCAGCTATACTCGCAACGTGACCAAAACCCCCATCACTTTTCCTATGAAAGCCATGTCAAAGATAAGGTAGGTACTCTGACAACTTCTGTCATTACTCCTCATGTGGTGAGGTGTGACACATCCACTGTACAAGACATGTTTTCTGAAACCATACAGCTTGTTTTTTTCTCATCATGTCTCATTGCCAATGTTTTCTCTCTCACTGTTTTTCTCTGCAGGAGACGCTGTGAGCAGGACAAAAAGTGCGTCATGACTATGATCTACCGAGAGACGCCTCTGACCAGAAACATCCGAGACCCGGAGATTGATGTGTGTCTGGCAGTGCAACCAGGCTCCAAGAGGTTGCTGCACCGTGAGATTGGCACATGGGGAAAGAAGGCTGCTTTACCTACGGTGAGCTCTTCTTGAACATATTCCCTGTGCATGAACCCCCATGCATGATACCCCCTGTAGGTAGGTGTGCAAGCATGAGACTGGATATGGGTGAGCTTGTTGATAAGGTAACAGTGAAAAAGTTGCCGAAAGCATTTGTGTTTTGTTATATACATGTATGCTGAAATGTTATCTTCTCTTTCCCCACTCATCTTCAGTCCATCTTTTAACTATTGTTTTGTCCATCTGTCTGAGTGTCTGTGTTTACTCTTCGTTTGTGTGTGTGTGTGTTTTTGCCTGTATGTGTGTGTGTGTCTATCTGCCTCTGTATGTGTGTGTGTGTCAGTCTGTGTGCCAGTCTGTCTGTCTGTCTGTCTGTCTGTCTGCATCTGTCTGTCTCTATGTCTGTTTCTGTCTGTGTGTAACTCTCTCTCTCTCTCTCTCTCTCTCTCTCTCTCTCTCTCTCTCTCTCTCTCTCTCTCTCTCTCTCTCTCTCTCTCTCTCTCTCTCTCTCTCTCTCTCTCTCTGTGTGTGTGTGTGTGTGTGCAAAACGAACAGAAGTTCTTGTTCGAAATTTTAAAATGCCTTATAATAGAATAAAGAAATATCTGGTCAACTTCCTTGGGAGTAAGCACTAGATATGATTTTTATAGATCATTGAAGACAGAATGGAGGAGAGAGAGTTACCTGCATGTGTTAGATAAAAAAGTTTTTCGAGACATGTGTGCCCATTTTAGGATGGGATTTATTGATTTATTCACTCACAAATATAGATATGCAAAGGAGAGATATGAACACGCCTATATATGTCCAGCCTGCTATGAAGCAGATGAAAATGAAATACATTGGCTGCTGGAGTGTCCTGCCTATGAAGACCTGAGACGGATGTACATATCTAAATTCATGACTGAGACAAATACATGTGATCTTAGAACATTCTTATTGCTGGAAGAGCCAAAACCGATAAGAATTGTAGTGATGTATCTGTATTATGCATTCAAGAGGAGACAAGTGGCAGTTTGTTTTGCTATGGCTGATGAGTTGTATTATTTGTAATTGGATTGCGATCGGTGGCCTCACAAGCCTCACAAGAAATAAACCGTTCATTCATTCTCTCTCTCTCTCTCTCTCTCTCTCTCTCTCTCTCTCTCTCTCTCTCTCTCTCTCTCTCTCTCTCTCTCTCTCTCTCTCTCTCTCTCTCTCCCCTTTGTTCTGAGGTGTCGAACATTTTCAAGCAAAAACTAAAGGAACTTGTCAGTGGCCAGTGGCATAGTTACCAGTTACTCAGGATAATAATGGCAACTCTTCTGTTGCACTTGCAGTCTCTCTTTTTAACTTACAACTCCATGATGCTACACAATGATGTCCAGGACACCTTCATCAGCATCTGCAACCCTCAGGTTCCGCAACTGTTCACTGACAACTTTGACTATCAGACAATGGACCAGCTTGTCAAAGACGTCATCAGCCATGGAGAGGTAGGAAGTGGATTGGTTGAAACTGTGTGTGTCAGAACAGTGACGTGGCTGGACCATGCAGTTGGGTAATGAGGAAGATATTTTCAAAATGGTTTGGATATGATGTGATAGTGCTAACGATAGGATTGTTCCATTTCTCCCACTTCTTGGAAATCCCTTATACCCCCCCACCCACCCCCACAAAACCCCCACCCACACCCCCGAAGTAAAAAAGGAATAATTTTAAGAGTGTTTGTGTGTGTGTGTGTGTGTGTGTGTGTATGCATGTGTTTGTGTGGGCCTATAGATGTGCATGTGTATGCATGCACTTGTATGTTGTGTGTGTGGTTGTGTGTGTGGTTGTGAAAGTTGCAAGCAGTGAAATTTTTTGGGACAACCTTTTTGGCCAGAAATCACAAGCCCAGTTCTGATGCGGGAAAGCCTTGTTTAGTCCAAAGTCTGGATAAGTAGTCATTCCTAGGTTTGAAGAATGCATGAAGTGTGGTTGGTCATGGGAGCAGTGTTTTGTCTTGAAAAATAAATGTACTGTCCTGGCTTTGTTTTATACACACACACACACACACACACACACACACACACACACACACATACATACACACACACACACACACACACACACAGAGAGATTTTGATTTGATTTGATAAGCTTTTATTCAGGCCGATGACCCATTTCAGGTTTCAAATATACAGATAAATATACCAGACCTGGGTACCCGTACGAATTGTGCATATTAATTTGGGAGAAAAAAAGGAATACGAAAATTACGCATGCCTCTGAAAAAATACGGTGAAAAAAAGGAGCTTTTGCGTATTCGTAAATGTGCAATTTCGCGCGATAAAGTGCACGTCTGGCACGGAGAGCTGGTCGTGACTCTTTGCCATGAAGCAGTTTGTATCTGGCAGTTTCATTGGCTGACAGTTATTGACTGACCATTCAGGGCCAATCATAGCGCTCCTACCAACAACGCTCTGTTTCCGGAAAAGTTTGAGTGGCACACCCAGTCTGCGAGAAAGCTCACGGTCACCATGCCGAAAAGAAAAGGAATTTTGCCTTCAAGCAGCGCAAAAAAGACAAAGTGAGATCAGGTTTTTCTGCTGAAGTATTGTCAGATGCCAGGTATCGTCGAATCGGTGAAAGATGTGCACCAGGCGAGAAGCAATTACTGCGACTGTGACTTCAGTATTGCCCATTCTGGATACTTCGACATCGCCCGTCACTGTTCTGGGAAAGATCACAAACAACGAGTCGAGGCAGAAAAGGAAAAAGCAGGCATTCCGAAGCTGGACAATTTTATTGTTTCAAAGTCCGTAACATCGGGAGAGGAGAAAGTAATCCGTGCTGAAGTGATGATGACCGAACTGATCGTCAAAACAAACCTGCCCTTTTGTAGTTTTGAAATTGTTGGTTCGCGCAAAAAATACACAGAGTTAAAAAAAATATACAAATGTGAACCAGTGAGTACGCAGAGGCAAAATTTGGGGTACCCAGGTCTGATATACACATAGAATTTAGATCCACAATGAAAGTTATAATGCAACAGCAATTCATAGTGTCTTCTATTTTTTCCTTCCAAGGATTCGACCTGAAGCGGCATAGACTCTCAGAGATAGAAAGTGATAGAGAACTGAGCTAATGCTCAAACTAAACTGAAAATTATTTTGTTCACAGGCCGACTAACCATTGAAAAGCAACAGCACATCAACAAATACAATTTATATCTTCTTTCACTTAACAAAAGTACAAATCATGCAGTGGTTGACACATTCATAAGGCTGCTACATGGCTGGCACATTCATAAGGCTGCTACATGGCTGGCACATTCATAAGGCTGCTACATGGCTGGCACATTCATAAGGCTGCTACATGGCTGGCACATTCATAAGGCTGCTACATGGCTGGCACATTCATAAGGCTGCTACATGGCTGGCACATTCATAAGGCTGCTACATGGCTGGCACATTCATAAGGCTGCTACATGGCTGGCACATTCCTTTTCTCTTCTCCTCAGAGCATAATATATGTACTTCGATATATCATTTGTTGTCCGGTTATTGGTACCTTTCAAAAGAAAGCTACAATTCCTATCCGATTGTGAGAGAGAGAGGGCACTGTTTTTTTCTGTGTTGGACAAGAAGCAGCAGCATGTATTTAGCATCTTTACTCTGTTTCCTTTCAGCTCCAAGAGAACACCATTTACGTCCACATAGCTATCAAAGACTATGCTGTCCGAGTGACCAACATGCGCATGTACAAGGAGGTCAGGTAAGCTGGTGGATAGAACAGATAGTTGGTTCATCTGTGTTAGAGGGGTAATAAGATATTATTAGTGAGAAAAGCTGTCAATTTTTCCATCAGTTGATCCTGATAGCAATTGAAATGTTGAATAACAAGAGGCTAAAACCTTATGACTTGCATCAAGTTTAGTGACAGAGACAGGCTTAGGCTGTGAGAAGTCTGCTCTTGATGATTAGGCACATTGGAATCCTTATGTTTTGGCCTTTGCAACTTCATTGTGGGTAAGGGGTAAGAATGGATCCACCTCCCTGAGCAAATCTCCCTACACGATTCGTATGAGGCGAATAACTAGGGACACTGTGACTTGATTTGCGTTCACTCTTAACTGTTCTAGTGCTTTTCATGCTAAATGGCCTTACATAGCCTACAAAGGCTGATAGGCCGTAAAACTCCATCCATCCATCCATCCATCCATCCATCCCTGAGCAATTCATATGGGATGAATAATGAAGAAAGGTCACGACTTGACTTGCTCTTATTCCAACCAGCTCTAGTGACATTGCAGTCAATGACCTTGCATTGCCTACAAAGGCTGATAGGCCATTGGACTCCATCCATTCAATTATTTGACCTTTACAAAAAACAAAAGGTGCCCCTGTGTGCCTTATCACTGCTGTGACATTGATATTTGAGAAAGGACAATGATGTAGCAATGTCCAGAAAGCTCATGTTGCCAAGAAATGTCCAAGTTTGGTGATGAAAGCAGGCTTAGTTTCTAGGAAATTCCCAGCTTCGTTTTCACTTGTTTCTTAAACCCCCACATGGCCACGACCCTTGAGAACAGTGAGGGTTTGCCTGGAAAGATCTTGCCTCCCACTGCCTTTTGTGCCAAGTTTGCTGGCAGTCTGGTGTGTTGTTTCCAAGAAAATCACATTGATAAAGTTTGTCATGTACAAAAACAACACAGGAGTAGTGTATAGACTGGTTTTTTAAAAACACTGAGTCAAAATAGATACATGTCTTTTGTTGCATTGCTGCTGGACAGAGGCAGAGAGTTGGATGGATGGATAGACAGGACAGGATCAACTGACTTGAGTGACTGGCTACCAGATGTTGTGAATACTGCAGGGTCATGGACTCATACACCCATGCAATGCTGTTTTTGCTTCTGCAGTCGAGATGTGATGGTAGGCTTTGCTACCCCATACCATCCTGGCAGCACTTTTTGGCCTGACGTGCTGCAAAGACGGGGTGCTGCCAACCCCTTGTTCATAGGCTCTGATGTCAACCTCACCATGTGAGTCTGCAAAGGCTGTACTTCAGACACTTCTCGTTCCTCCCTACTCCCTCTCTCTGTCCTCATCTCTCCTCCCTCCTCCCTCCTTCCTACTCTCTCCTTCCTCCTCTCTCCTTCCTCTCTCCTACCTCCTCTCTCCTTCCTCCTCTCTCCTTCCTCCTCTCTCCTCCCTTCCCTCCCTTCTCCCTCCTCTCTCCTCCCTCCTCCCTTCCCTTCCCTCCCTTCTCCCTCCTCCCTCCTCTCTCCTCCCTCCAGCTTCCTCCTCTCCTTCCTCCTCCTCCTCTCTCCTCTCTCCTCCCTCCTCCCTTCCCTCCCCTCCCTTCTCCCTCCTCCCTCCTCTCTCCTCCCTCCTCCCTCCTCCCTCCTCTCTCCTCTCTCCTCCCTCCTCCCTCCCTCCTCCTCTCTCCTCTCTCCTCCCTCCTCCCTTCCTCCCCTCCCTTCTCCCTCCTCCCTCCTCTCTCCTCCCTCCTCCCTCCTCTCTCCTCCCTCCAGCTTTCTTCTCCCTCTCTCCTCCCTCCTCCTCTTTCCTCTCTCCTCCCTCCTTGTCCCACTTCCTTCCTCCTGTCTCTTCCCTCCTTGTCCCTCCTCCTCCCTCCTCTCTCCTCTCTCCTCCTCTCTCCTCCCTCCTCCTCTCTCCTCTCTCCTCCCTTCTCCTCTCTCCTCTTCTTTCTCCTCCTCTTTCCTCTCTCCTCCACCTTGTCCCACTTCCCTCCTCCCTCCTTGTCTCTCCTTCCTCCTCTCCTCCCTCCTCTTTCCTTCATTCCTCTTCCCTCCTCTCTCCTTCTCCTTCCTTCTCCCTCCTTCTTCCTTCTCCCTCCTCTCTCCTTCTCCCTTCTCCCTCCTCTCTCCTTCTCCCTCCTCCTTCCTTCCCTCTCCTCCTTCCTTCTCCCTCCTCCTTCCTTCTCCCTCCTCTTTCCTTCTCCCTCTTCTCCCTTTCCTCCCCCCCCCCCCCCCCTCCCCCACTCTCCCTCCCTCTCCTCCTCCCCCTCACCCCAGGGAGTTAAAGTTCTATGGATGGGGAAATAAAAGCCCAAGAGTGGAGGTGAAATCAATTGGGAGTGGGGATGGACTAAATGCCATGTGAAGGTGGACAGAAATTGCACAAGGAAGTGTTCAGTGGTGGGGATCACTAACTCATGTTCGAATTATCCAATTTCTATAATTCTTGCACTAATTTAAAGCTCTAGTTTTGTAGTTTCTCATGATACTAATGCAAAAATCTTCAACCTATCCCATTTGCTGGATTAGGTATCATGTTGTTTGGAAGCTTTGTAGCATAGTTGTGAAGCCCTGTATGACTGTTTACCTGCAATGTTCTCCAGGAGTTCCACCACAGAAGGGCCTGGTGTCTTCGGATCCAACACCAAAGTGGGCACCAATACCAAAGTCAGCAAGTCTGTCATTGGGAAGAACTGCACCATTGGTAAGCATTTTGGCAAGGATGGACATCGTATCGATGTGTTACTTTCCATTGTAGGTTTTTTTCTCTTTAGTTTGTTTGTTTATGTTCATATTTATTGAGAAATGTCAAAGGAAGCATGCAAACACTGATACAAGTTCTCTTCTGCTGTCGGATATTGTTCGATACTTCCCTTCCATATTTGATGGAGGTTTTTTTTCTCCAGTCTGTTTTTTAGAAGGTAGAATAGTGAACGAAACCCCAAAAATGTGATGAAGCTTTGAAGAAGGTAGCTTCACTCCTGTGCCTTGAAGATTAGTTTCAGTCTACCTTGGAAAACAGTGTGTGCAAAGTGATCCATCACCTGCTTGTTCAAGTGTTTCTGGGACAGCTAGCTGCCAAGATTCTCTCCCTCTTGGGTGGATGTGTTCAGCATGCTTTTGCTGTGTGAGCATTTGGAAGGGGTGCGGGGATTGGGGTGCAGCAACTCCTTGTGACTGCATGGTCCTAGTTGTGCTGCGGATTGCGTGATTGTCTGTCATCACTGTACACCCATCATCTATGGTTTTTGATGCTTGTTGAATCCCAGACTGGGCTGCTGGCACACATCTTGAAAGCCCAGTAGCCACAGATTTCAGCCAATGAGGGGTAATGAGCAGTTGGGGCTGTATTTTGTACCCAAGTTGCTTCAAGGGGAAAGATGGATTTCTTCCATTACCTCTTCCCACTACGGAGTAATGTGGAAACCTGTCTGGACTAAAATGAATATATGTAGGTTGATTAGAGCAGTACATGAATTTTGCTATCGTCTGCAGTCTGCTGGTATGAGCTCATATGTTTCCTGCAGATAAAATGTGCATGTGCCCAGTGATGATGAATTTTACATAGATTTACTTGAATATTTTAGAAGGTTAGGATGGACACATGGAAAGCTGCCTTGTGAATTGAAGATCTGATCTTCTGTGTTTGTTTTTTCCAGGGAACAACGTGGTTATCCGGAACTCATTCCTGTGGGACAACGTTGTGGTGCAAGACAACTGCGTGGTGGAGGGTGCATTGCTGTGCAGCAACGTGACTGTCCACAGTGATACCAAAGTCAATCCATACTGCATCCTTGCCTGGGATGTGAGTTCTTCCTCTGATGGATAGACTGCAGCTAGAATTCATCAGTGTCCTGTCCTGTCCTGTCCTGTCCTGGCCTGGCCTGGCCTGTCCTGTCCTGTCCTGGCCTGGCCTGGCCTGGCCTGGCCTGGCCTGGCCTGTCCTGTCCTGTCCTGTCCTGTCCTGTCCTGTCCTGGCCTGTCCTGTCCTGTTCTGTCCTGTCAATATCACAACAGTAGTCAACCATGTAGATGTCTGCAGTCCGACTGAAGTTTTGCCATCCGTAGCCGTTTTCAAACTCACTTTGTATCCAGCATCGAATCATGCACACTTTCCTGTTAGAAAATGAACAGTAAGTTTGAATAATTACTCCATCTCTTTCACCTGGCACCTGACCTTCTGATGTTAATTACCAGCATAGTGTGGTGGAAATTGATTGTGTTCCCCCCCATACCCTCAAAGTGCACAAACAAACACACACACACACACACACACACACACACACACACACGCTCTCACTCACTCATGTGCATGCAGATGCACACACACATACACAAACACTCGCACACACACACACATGTATGCACACACACACATGCATGTGCCCACACACGAACACATGGATTTACACGTGTAGGCACAAACACATGCACACACATGCATATGCACACACATGCATATGCACACACATGCATATGCACACACATACACATAAATTATGCACATACTCACATGTAGGCACAAAGACACACATACATATGCACACTCACATATGCTCGTGCACACACACACTTACTGCAGGAACCATGATTCATGCGGTGGAGACCCTAGATCACAGCAAGGGGTGGCATCTCCTCCCTGTCTGAGAATGGCATGGCTAAGAGTTGCCTCAGACTTGAGAAAAGTTCCTACCTCAAGTCTTGAGCATCAGGTCAGGCGTAGTGCAGGACTGGTGCAGCCTGCTTCTTGGCGTCTTCAGTGCATGTGCACCGAGCAGGGAGCTTCACACAACTTCTCTGCCGACTATGGTCTTCCCTGAAATACACGCTTTTCTGTTCAGGCTGTGTAAGTTGCAGCCATTATCACTGGAATGCATGGGAACAGTACAACGTGTGGCTGGAGGTGGAGCCACTCATTGCTCCCCCTCATCAGCTGGAACCCCGGGCTGCTGGGCCCTTGGGGCCTACACCAGTAGCCCATCCAGGGGCAGCCGCAAGTAGCCTATCTGGCTATTCAGGGGGAACCCCAAGTAGCCAGTCAGGCCATCCAGGGGCAGCCCCATGTAGCCTATCTGGCTATTCAGGGGAAACCCCAAGTAGCCAGTCAGGCCATCCAGGGGCTGCCTCAAGTAGCTTATCTGGCTATTCAGGGGGAACCCCAAGTAGCCAGTCAGGCCATCCAGGGGCAGCCCCAAGTAACCCCATGTAGCCAGTTTGGCCATCCAGGGGCACCAGTCTATTGTTGGTCATCTCAGCCTGCCTCTGGTCTGCCAGATCCTCAGGGATGCGGACTAGGCCACCCTCTGAAGTTCCCTCCCCACCCCCTGCTCTCTCACATGCCTGTACCCCATGGGTTACAGTAGGAAAGCCTGTGGAAACTGGACTGAGTCATAGCCCTCACCTGTGGTCTCTATCTCTCCTTGCCAGGTGCAAGTGGGGCCGTCAGTCACAGTTTCTGAGGGCACCGTCCTGGAGCAGGCAGAAGAGGGGGAGGAAACTGACAAGAAAGGTAAATCTGTAAAAATGAGATTGTCCAAGGAAAAACATGGTTAGGGTCGCTGGAATAATTTTCAGGAAAACACACAGCAAAGTTTCCAGGAAGCTGCGTCTCGTATGTATTTGTGTATCTTTATGCTAAAGTAAAATATTAATCACACAAACTATAACAAATGCTAATTTCTCTAGAATGTTCATGAAAAAAACTAAATGAATTAGTGGTGTAAAAAATCAGATTTTGTCATTTTTGACATTTAGCTAAGTTTTCCCATGGACGCTCACAAATCAGCCTGTTTCTCTAGTTGTCAACGTTCTTTATCATGATGTTCTCCTCTCATCTTTGTTGCATGCCAAGAAATGCTTCTGTCATTCATATATGTCTCATCAATTTTATAATGTTGAGCATTTGAGAGGGAAAGTGTGTGTGTGTGTGTGTGGAAAGTGTGTGTGTGTGTGTGTGTGTGTGTGTGTGTGTGTGTGTGTGTGTGTGTGTGTGTGTGTGTGAATGCTTGGTTCAGTGTTACTGATTCATGTTTTGAAATGAGTTGACATTAAAAACACATGCATTGTAGTACTCTAATTTATGGTGCCTCTGGGTTCAGGTGAGAATTGACCCACTGTGTCTCCCTACTCCGTTTGTAAGAGGCAAATAACTAGGGAAATTGTGAATGTACTTCCTCTTATTTTAACTCCTTCAAGGCACAGATTTTCTAGTGCGTCTGACCCTTGAAATCGCAGCAAATTTGGGTATATTTTGAAAAATCGTAGTAAAATAAGTAATACAGCTACAAATATAATTTTGGTACTGCTGTAACTATTTTTTTCTTGCCAATATAGTCTTATACTGCACTATGTAAAGCAAAAAAACCTCTCTATGTGGTATGGTAATAGTTGCAACCACAATACTGGAAGAAAATTGGATTTTCACCCCAGCTCTTTCTTGGATTGCCCACTTTTTATGTCTTGAATGAAAGCTGTAAAAAAAGTGAATGTCAAGGAAGGACACAAGAACACACTGGTGAATTTTTGTTATGATTTTATTTACAGAACTTGAGCTACAGTAAGTTTTAGGCATGCAAGGATTACGGAAAATTGTAGTTATCAATGATCATGCAAAAAAGGTTGAAAGAGTCATCAAAATATACACAGAAAGCAAGCTTAGCTGACATCGTCCTCTTGGGTGTGGTACTGCTTGAAGCATGGGTGGAGACAGAGTGGCTTTCCACATTCAGCACACTGGAGCTGAGTCAGCTTCCTCCTGTTCTTCTGTTCCTGCCTGCTGGCCCCACTCCTGGCCAGTTTTGCATAGCAAACTATACATGCTTTCTGCACCCTGTCCTTTCCTGGGGGTGTGGGGAGGGGCTCAAGGAAGTGCCTGTCTACCAGCCTGTTCACAGTGGCACTGGGACTGGGTGTGGGACTGGGAGAGGCACTGGTGCTGGGACTGGGGGAGGCACTGGTGCTGGGACCTAGACTAGGGCTGGCAGAGGCAGAAGCAGTGGCACCCACAGGAGCAGCAACTGGAGTGGGATACACAGCCAGGGAGTTGCACACACAGCCAGGGAGTTGCACACTGACAGTGCAAAAGTCTCCAGGTCCATTGTCTTCCTCCCCTTGGACTTCTTGTCCACATTGTGCAGGCAGTGGGCCTGGATCATCACCAGTGTGATGAGGTGGAAAGCCAACTTTTTCCACCACTTTACAGTCTTTCTATGAAGAGGCAGATAGGCAATCATCTGGTCACTTTTGTCCACACCGGCCATGTTCTTCACATAGTCCAGGACAGCAGTGGGTTTTTCTCTTCTTTCCACTCTAGATGTTGCCATCCTCATCTCAGGCAGATGCTTTGTCGTGAGCATGTAGACATCGCGCTTGTCCTTCCAGCGAAGAGCCAGAACCTGATTTTGCCACCTGTAGTCCATGTCATCGCGACGCATGGGCTGGCTCGTGAGGTCTTTGGGCATCCCCACTCAGTTTGCACGGACTGTGCCCACCACTCCTGTGTCCTCAGCTGCCATACTGAAGGCCAGGGCAGGGCTGCAGTAGTAATTGTCTACAAACAGCATTTGCCCTTTGCTCTTCAGTGGTGCCATCAGCCGATGACACACATCATATGGGGTGTTGCTGAGGTTTGGCATGTGGCAGAAGACTTCAAAGTCCCACACATAGCCAGTGACACTCTCACCGACCTCGTAGAGTTTCATTCCCCACTTGGTAGGCTTATCCTTCATGTAGACCCTGAAGGGAACTCTTCCTCTCCAGGGGCAGAGGGCCTCATCTATGCAGATGTTCTGACCAGGCTGGTACAGGGCTTTGAAGGTCTGGAAACGTAAATGAGAGTAATATTAGTCTCTGAAATACAATCTAAAAAAACTAATGGGTGATCATGATGAAAATATTTGTTCAACATGTAAATAAATCAATTGCTTGCTAATGAAACTGGCAATAGCAAGAATCATCTGCTTTTATTGTAAGTTTATATCATAAAAATATGTGTAAGTCAGTAAGTAATATAATAATAATAATAGATTACTTCTGCACACATACCTTCCCTAATAGGCAAGCTCATGGCGTTTACAATGAAAAGTCCACACTCATACAAAGCATTCCAACACTCGCACACTGTACAGTTGAAATAAAAGAAGAATTAAATACAATACAATTAATCAACATAGCAGGCAATAAACAAAACACGAAACATAAAAGAGGTGCCTTGTGACGCACCTCACTGCTCATCAGGAAAGACTGACCGGAACAGGTGTGTCTTAAGGGAGTAGACAAGAAACTATTTCTAAAATTGAATACAAGAATGAAAATGTCTTCATGCTACTCACCTGTCTCAGATGATCCACAAGTGGTCTCACTTTGTGCAGAGGATCATGGGCTGGCTGTCCTCTTGGCACGTAGTACCGGTTGTTGTGCAGGTGGAAAAAAGCGTTCACGCTGCATGAGTTGAGGAGCAAAAGAGGAATCTAATGCTGGTTCAGTGGACCAATAATCAGTGATGCGGGGTTTGTGCACTAACCCCATGTGTATGAGGATCGCGAGCATTCTCGTGATCTCTTCATCTGTCACGCGAACCCATGTCAAGTACATGGATCTTGGAGACAGGACACGCCCACTGGCTCGCTTGGTTTGAATGACTGAGTATTGGTTTCCACTCTCATTGCCTTTATCACATCTTTTGTGATAAAAAGCCTGTAGAAATCTACAGGCTTTGCATCATCTGGCATCCTGACTTGCAAGCCAGCTGTACTGTCGTCAAAAGGAGTTACGATTGGAAAATTTTGCAGGTTCCGTGACCATGTAAACATGTAGTCATCGTCATCGCTATCCACTTCTGGAAGATGTGGATCAGCTCGAGGCACACCAGATGTGGAGGGAGAAGGTTGTATTCCTATCTCACTAGGGATAGGACCTACTACAGCCTCAGTCATGCCCGTAATACCAGCACTGCTGCTGGTCGACACGAATGCAGACAGCGTGGCTGACCCAAATTCGCCATCACCATCACTGTCAGTTTCCTCATCGTGAGCGAGAGGAAAAGCTCTATCATCATCATCATCACGATCAAAATCACTGAAATTACCTATGTCATGCAAAGCATCCTCCTCCACATCAGATCCTTCCTCTAAAACAATCTCTAATGCTTCCTCCAACTCACTTCGTTGCTCCCGCCCCGACGCCATACTCGACTGTTATCTCGCTCCTCTTAGCACATGCGTAAACAGAGCTATAACTGGCCGGGGAAGTCAGAGGGGTCCCTAATGGTCACAAATGATAGCGAATAGTATGGTTTTAGACAAACCCCGTTGGTGTGATCAAGGCCCCTTACAACAAAGAAAATTATGCTAATGCGCCACATCATATGAAGCGACGCGTCGCGAACGACTACGTTTGGTGTGCCGTGTCATATGATGCGGCACGTCGCGAATGAGTTAACCAACTCCAATGTATTGTTTTAAGCCTTAATTAGCCTCCAAAGACTTATAGGCCATAAGAATCCATCCATCCATCCATCCATCCATCCATCCATCCATCCATCCATCCATCCATCCATCCATCCATCCTTCCATCCATAGTTATGGATGTCTCACAACCACCTTTATGTGCCCCCACTGCCCTTCCCATATAGACCTTATCCCCTGTGACTCCCAATGCTTGTTGTTTCCTACATGGTGGCTAATTTTAGAACAGTGAGGAGGAAAACTTGATAAATTGAGAACTAGAATTAGAAAGTGTCTGTGCAGGAAAGGCATGATGGGTGGAGTAAGGCATTGTTGGACAACATACGTGTACATTACACACAGTTTTACTCCTTGGTGGGGAGGAGCAAGGCATGATGAGGGGAGTAAGGCATTGTTGGACAACATACGTGTACATTACACACAGGTTTACTCCTTGGTGGGGAGGAGCAAGGCATGATGAGTGGAGTAAGGCATTGTTGGACAACATTCGTGTACATTACACACAGTTTTACTCCTTGGTGGGGAGGAGCAAGGCATGATGAGTGGAGTAAGGCATTGTTGGACAACATACGTGTACACTACACACAATTTTACTCCTTGGTGGGGAGAAGCAAGGCATGATGAGGGGAGTAAGGCATTGTTGGACAACATACGTGTACATTACACACAGGTTTACTCCTTGGTGGGGAGAAGCAAGGCATGATGGGTGGAGTAAGGCATTGTTGGACAACATACGTGTACATTACACACAGTTTTACTCCTTGGTGGGGCGAAGCAAGGCATGATGGGTGGAGTAAGGCATTGTTGGACAACATACGTGTACATTACACACAGTTTTACACCTTGGTGGGGAGGAGCAAGGCAGCTGGGCATACATGTGGTATCTATAGAACACAATGGCCTCTAACAGTGAATGGACTGTGACTTTCTTTGCCACTGGACTGGGATTGTGTGGGTGAGCATGCCTTGAATGCACTGGGACTGCAGGAGGGAAGTGAGTATTCATGCCATATGATAGCCACTCTTTGTTGCCGGACTGGGTGATTTTTCTGTTATGCTTCCTTTTACAGAGTATGGAGAGGAAAGCAATGTCAAACTGTACGAGGCCAATGAGGAGGAAGATGAAGCATCCTCGCTGTGGCATGCTCCAGTGCCAGTGGAGAGAGAGGAATACCAGTTCTCAAGCTCAGAAGAGGAGGAAGAGCAGGAGGAGGAGGAAGACGAAGAAATGGCAGAGGGTCGTAAGTTGAGGATGGATGAGTTTTCCCTCAATGCATGCATTTGCTTTCACTTTGAGATGGATTTTGTATGTAGTCCTTGGTTGTGTTAAGATTTTTACTCATGTGAATGCAGTTTAAGTGTCTTAAAATCTCTATGGAACACTATATATACCCTATCAATAGTTTTGAGGGTGAAGACACTTGATACATGTATTAGTGCATGGGTGTATTGGAGCTCATGTAGATATGCATGCACACTTGTATGCATACTCATTTTACACACAGGAAGGAAACATGTCTGTGTATACAAATGCATACACCCTTGGACACACACAAATAAATGCTTGCATACATGAAGTCACTCGTACATGTACTGTTCACACACATGGACATGCACAAGTCAAAGCAGGTTAAAATACATGTGCTCTCTGTGTAAATGCTTATGAAACAACTACATAACATTTACCTTTTAACTGCTGCACAGTTGAAAGTAGAGAGAGAGAGATTTTTTTCTCCGACTTAAACTTAGGGGACCAATTATGGATGGCATAAATCTGTACCCCTATAAAAATTAATTACTTGCGCAGTTTGTCATGCTTTACCTGTTGCGTGTCTTGGCAGACTTCTTCTCAGAGCTGCTGGACACCTTGAAGAGAGCCAAGGAGGAGGACATACAAGACGAAAACCAGATCCTGGAGATAAACTCCCTAAAGTGTGTACCTCATTTTCTCCTCTGTGTGCTGTGTGCCCTGTTTCTGTGTCTGTGCTGCCTTCTCTGTCTGCGTTGGCAGCTGTGGGGTGCCAGACAGCCGCTGCATTTGTCCTTGTGGCTGACCAGGGAGGTGAGCTTGGCAGTCAAGGTGACCTGGCCATCCCAGCAAGACTGGGGAGGGGTCACACTGACCTTTTCAGAGTGGCCCCAAATACCCAGGGGAAAAGAGATCATTGTATGATGCTGGGGACCTGTGTGAGGTGTCATAGATAGATTGACCACAGTGAGAGAGACAAGAGTGGCAGAAATTGTTGCCTTGTGGACAAGTGAAAGATGGTACTGAAGTTGCAAAAGATGCTATGGTTTGGCACCAGTAGCTTAAGGTGGGGTACGTCATCTGGAGAGAAACTAGGTCATTAGAGACTTCAGACATGAATTCTATCTGACGGGAACCTTTCGGCACTCAGTGATAGAGAGGACTCTGACAACAAGAATGTTTAGATGCGTCATTAAGATGGTAATTTTGTGTACTTAATCTGAGTTTGACATCAAGAAAATGTGTAAGAAGTTTTGGAAGGGGATCAAAGACTATGAAAAACCTAGTTTGACACAGTAGTTCTTGGAGACATTTGAAAGGAAATACAAAATATTGTTTGCTGTCGGAATTGAGATAAATTGAGCAAAATACATTCTTGAGTTTTCAAGTAGAGATTTTGCAAGGTAATGATGTACGAGCACACTATAATAAATGTCTATTTAAAAATAGTAATAATAAAGGAAATTGACATTTTATAAAAGAACAGAGAAAAAACTTGCCATTTAGTTGATTTTGAGAAATAGGCAATTAAAATATGCATGAAGTTTTATCCAGATTGACTTGCTGCCAAATTTTGACACAAGTTGGGTGTGAATTAGTGAGTGGTTTGAATGGGTTGGATGTGGAAAGTTGTGAAGGCAATCTCCCACTTTCATATCATGGTTTGGGACACCAGGCAGGAGTGCTGTGTTCAATGTTCCTGGAGTTTTAGAACTGGAGTTCAGTGAGGCAGCAGTGGTCTGCTGGAATTCCAGACACCCAGCCTGGTGGTGAACATGAAGTAGTACCTGCTGAAATACTCAGTTTTGTTATGTACCCATCTTTATATTTATTAATATTTTATAAAGTTTTGCACGATTTTTAAAGGGAGATTTTCACATCATTTCAGAAGATTCTGTCTGCATGGATGGATAGATTCTGCACTTGAAAAACAGTTACTGCAGAAATTTATATAACTACCTTTCTCAAAAGAATCACAACCAGGTCATTATTTTGGCTAGGTCATAGAAAGAGGGCAAATTGATGAAATGTTGTTTACAGTCGATTTGTAAGAATGCATGTTTTTGAATACAGAAAGATGCAGTAATACAGTGCAAGTTTCTTTAGTGATATGAACGTCACTATATTTAAATTGTTATTTTCTGGTTTGCATTATTAGAGTTAAATGAAAAGATTGAAAAGTTAACCTTAAAGATGTAAAATCAAATGATAGAAAAGATGTATCCTTCAAAGGGATATGACTTTAACTGTGGCTGCTTCAAAAGATTGATGATCATTTTTTTAATACCATGAACCAGAGTAGATTAAATGTCCTATTAACAAAATGTGTGTGTCACTGTGTGTGTGTGTGTGTGTGTGTTTGTGCATGTGGGCGTGCACGTGTGTGTGGGCGGGGGTTGTCATGGGAATTTTCTTAATAATGGCTGGGTCTGTTCAACTAATTTTTGAGTTGACAGAACAACCATACTAGCAGCAGCAGATAGCTGTGAACCAGGAGGAACAGTAACTGCTGGTCAGTGGGTGCCACTGAAAAGATGCAACCTTTCTTGTACTTGTGTAACTCTTGCACTGACTAGCAATCTTTGAAACATTATGGTTTTTGGCAGAAGAGAGGTTTATCGTGGTTACAGTATGGAGTCAGTTCAATTTAAATGGTTTTGCAATTATAATAATGCATCAAAGTAAAGTAGTTATTTTTAAAGAATATTTTATTATACTGATAGTTTGGTGAAATGTTTTTGCTGGGATGGTCATTGCACAATGTCTTTGCATATTTGAAGCCTCTTTAGGACACACACACACAAGTTGTGGTTAAGGTAACCCCCGACCAAAGCAATTTTTTTCTACAGACCCTAATTTTTGACTCACATGCGAAGCAAAAGTGACTCTATGTACTCACCCTTTTCGTCCGTCCGGGCGTCCAGGCGTCTGTAAAAAACTTTAACGTTAGATTTTTCTTGGAGACTATTAAGTCTATCAACACCCAATTTGGCATGATGGTGTAGGATGACAAGGCGTACAAAAACATACATAGTGACTTGACCTTGCTTCAAGGTCAAGGTCGCAGGGGCCATAAATGTTGTCTAAAAAACAGTCATTTTTCACATTTTCCCAATTTTCTCTGAAGTTTTTGAGATTGGATACCTGACCTATATATGGTATATAGGGCAAAGTAATCCCTATCTTTTGATACCAGTTTGATTGACCTTGCTTCAAGGTGAAGGTCACAGGAGGTCTTGTATACATATTTTATAGTTGAATTGTATACATATTTTGAAGTGACCTTGACCCTGAACTATGGAAGATAACTCTTCCAAACTTCATAACATTGTAGTACACATGTTATACTTTCATACTAGGTCACCAGTGTCGGCCGTCTGGGCGTCCGAGCGGCCGTCCGGGCGGCCGTCCGGGTGGCCGGGCGGCCAAGTGTCCTGTCATCCGTAAAAAAACTTTAACGTTGGATTTTTCTTGGAGACTATTAAGTCTATCAACACCCAATTTGGCATGATGGTGTCCTTGCTCTAAGGTCAAGGTCACAGGAGCTCTTTATAGTTGGATTGTATACATATTTTGAAGTGACCTTGACCCTGAACTATGGAAGATAACTCTTCCAAACTTCATAACATTGTAGTACAAATGTTATACTTTCATACTAGGTCAACCGTGTCATCTGTCTGGGTGTCCGGGCGTCTGGGCGTCCGGTCATCAGGGCGTCCTGCCGTCCGTAAAAAGCTTTAACGTTGGATTTTTCTCGGAGACTATTAAGTCTATCAACACCCAATTTGGCATGATGGTGTAGGATGACAAGGCGTGCAAAAACATACACAGAGACTTGACCTTGCTTCAAGATCAAGGTCGCAGGGGCCGTAAATGTTAAAAATCAGCCATTTTTCACATTTTCCCAATTTTCTCTGACGTTTTTGAGATTGTATACCTGACCTATATATGGTATATAGGACAAAGTAATCCCTATCTTTTGATACCAGTTTGATTGACCTTGCTTCAAGGTCAAGGTCACAAGAGCTCTTTAAAGTTGGATTGTATACATATTTTGAAGTGACCTTGACCCTGAACTATGGAAGATAACTGTTTCAAACTTAATAATTATATGGGGAACATGTTATACTTTTATCATGAGACACATTTGGTCACATATCATCAAGGTCAAGGTCACTTTGACCCTTATGAAATGTGACCAAAATGGGGTAGTGAACCACTAAAAGTGACTAAATGTCATGGTAGAAAGTGCCAATAAGCACCATTGTGCTTCCTATGTCTTGAATTAACAGCTTTGTGTTGCATGACCTTGGATGACCTTGACCTTGGGTCAAGGTCACATGTATTTTGGTAGGAAAAATGTGTAAAGCAGTTCTTAGTGTATGATGTCATTGCTAGGTTTAGTTGGTTGACCTTGAATGTCACCTGAAGGTCAAGGTCATGTCAAGGTCAAGCATGTGAGTCGTATGGGCTTTGCCCTTCTTGTCTTTCAATCATGCAGCCCCCCCCCCTCCCCCCCCCAAAAAAAAAAGATGGTAAACAATGAACTGCCTGCTGTCCTATCTTCCCTGTCCAATGAGCACTCAGGGAATCCACTATTTAAGGTTAGCAGAGCAGAGCAGAGAATGAAGCTGGGTTCATGTCCAATCGGGCTTCTTTGGGGAAAGAAAGATCAAGGGGAAAAAAAGTGCAGGTACACCTACCACCACCACCCCACTCCCTTTTTTTGTGCCATGTTACCTTTATCCACAATTTTTTTCTCTTTTTTCTTTTTTATGGGAGAGAGTTCATCTGAAGACTTCTCAGGTGCTTGATAAATGCCAGTGTTCAATGGTGCTTGCTGGATCAGTGCTCAAATTGTACTTTAAAGAACTCTACCTGCATCATATATGTGTGTGCTCAAAGTTTCTGAGCCGTTTTCATCACCTGCAGTCTTGCCATGTTCTGGTGACACTCCCCGGCGTGCTTCATTTGCAGTACTGTATTATTGTCACTATGCACAAGCAGCAATTGATCTCAGCATAACTGCATAATTCTTGTTGTTTGTATGTCCCTGTGATGCTGAGAGGTCCAGCGTTGTTTGGTGCTTTAATGGTTCTTATTTTGATACCTGAGTTGTAGAAATCTTCCATTATGTTGCATATCCTTGATCAGCAGCCTTGTTATCATGTGATTTTGTGCCATGTTGATAGGGTGATTTGCTATGCAATAATTGCAGATGTCCTGTAATGTGGCAAATCCTAACTAGATAGTCAAACTATGACTTTATGATGGTTTTGGATAGTTTGGCAGATAATAATTGTGGATGTCCTAACTAGATAATAGTTTATACTCAACTAAACAAGGCAGAGATTCTATGTTTTATCACTGTTATCTTACCTGCTTTGTCATTAAAAGAAAACATAATTTCCCAAAGATTGTCTGTTTTTTATGCTGCAGACAACATGCAACTAAATAGAAAGAAGAAGAAAAAACCCACAATATGCACATGTAAATTCAAACTTATTACAGGAATCTGCTTTCAAACTCTATTAACCTGTGAATGTAAAATAAAAGAAATGAAAAATGTAATTTGAGAAGATACACATTTCTTTGAGACTAGTTCTAGGTAGGGGGGTGGGTGGGGGAGAGAAGAATCGCCATGTGGTACAAGGGAGGCAACTCTTCCTTGACATCTAGACTTGCAGTTCCTCATGGACATCTGTAAAAGTGTAATGAAATACAGAGCCCACCCAAGCTTGACATCCACTGTGTACACAAAAGTGGAACTTACTAAGATTTTAGCTGTCTGTGTAGGCTTGCTCTTTCACTTGAAACACTTGCTAAGGCCTTCTCAAAGTACAGATGAGCAAATAACCTACAGAAAATAGAGGGCACAGTTGTAAGTGTAGATATGAATGATGTATTGTCTGTAGTTGAAACATTTGTTATAAGTTTAAATTAGGCTGTATTCTGAAAGATAAATTTCCTGTCTTTATACGGAATTAAATCCTCAGATAGAATTTTAACCTTTCTTGTGTGTCCATTTCTATGGACCCGAATAACCTGCTATTTTGCTTTTGTTGATATTTTTCCTTTCTTAAAAAAAAATGTTCAGTTTACATCATTAAATAGGCAACCATCTTCACCATTTCATTACTGCAAGCTGAGGAAGCATCACATGTCATGTTGCCTGTGTTCTATCTGTCTAACCTTCACACTGCTTGTCCCTGCAGACATGCCTACAACATCGCAATCAGCGACGTCAACAAGATGGTGGTGCAGGCCATTGTGGTGGAGGCTCTGAGCAAGAAAAGCAGCAAGGAGGCCTTGCCTCAAGTGCTACAGGTGAGCAGCAAGGAGGCCATGCCTCAAGTGCTAGAGGTGAGCAGCAAGGAAGCCATGCCTCAAGTGCTACAGGTGCGCAGCAAGGAGGCCGTGCCTCAAGTGCTACAGGTGAGCAGCAAGAAGGCCATGCCTCAAGTGCTACAGGTGCGCAGCAAGGAGGCCATGCCTCAAGTGCTACAGGTGCGCAGCAAGGAGGCCATGCCTCAAGTGCTACAGGTGCGCAGCAAGGAGGCCATGCCTCAAGTGCTACAGGTGAGCAGCAAGGAGGCCTTGCCTCAAGTGCTACAGGTGAGCAGCAAGGAGGCCTTGCCTCAAGTGCTACA
>JAWQFJ010002031.1:117500-194385 GCA_034096865.1 Theodoxus fluviatilis
TTAATATGAGAGAATTGAAAAAGTATCCTATTTGGGAGAGAAAAAAGTTTTTCCATCAGACTGAGCATGTTGAATATTTCTGAACTGGTTAGTTACTACCTCCTAGACCAACATTGTTTCAGAGCTCATCACTCTTGCCTGACCTTTAGTCATTTAGCAGTAAATGCCGTATTGTGTCTTTGTGTTCCTATAGTTTCCCCTCCATCATCTTGGCTATCATTGATGTATCTTGTGACTATCATTCAGGTGACATACAACTTAGTTCCTAAACATTTCAGATAGCATTGTGTGTTTACACTAGGCTTTTGGAATGAGTCATTGCTGTGACTTTGTCATGTTTAAAGTTTTTCTTATCCAGTTTAAAATGGTAATATCACTATACATGAAATGCATAAGTCAGTTTATGACAGCATTGCTCAGTAGAGTTTGAATTCTGCATGCTGTAATGTGCAGGGTAATTTTGCTAGCAACAGAAAAGTTTGAATCCTGCATGCTGTAATGTGCAGGGTAATTTTGCCAACAACAGAAAAGTTTGAATTCTGCATGCTGTAATATGCAGGGTTATTTTGCCAGCAACAGAAATCATCTTTGGAAACAATTTCAAGTATGCATCATTGTAGGCTCCTTGAAGTGGGAATACTTGATGTAAAACTGCTCAGTTGTTGAGATGCATAAATGACGCCCACACTAGTTGTGCCAGGAGCCAATACAGGCTCTTGGAGGTGGAGAACACAGGGAAGATGGCAAGGGCAGTGTTTCCACTTTGCGGTCCTCCAAGATTGAAAAGGGAGGAGAGCTACATAGTGGGCTGGTCATAAAATATATACAACATGGGCGTCTCAGACAAAAGATACATGATAGGGAGAGGGGAAAGGTTTCGCACCCATCTACATAGTGTTAGTATGCTATGGAGTGTTTTTCTTTTCTTTCTTTCTTAATTGTAGTTTAACTGCATTTGAGCTTTGAATCATAGCAATGTTTTTACATAATTTGTAGCCATAGTTGTGGGATGAAGTGTGAAGATGTTTGCATTGAGGTATAACTTGTGTGGATATGTCGGGGCTTTTTAGGGAATTTCTACAGTTCCATTTTACTTTTGTGTCGTGTTTTCAAATCATGACTAAATTGCATTGTCCTCCACTGCCTTGGTTGTTTGTTATTTGCATTTCTTTTTCTGTGATGCCATTATTTTTAATGACAATTTTCTGTGATTCTCTTCTTCTCCTTACCCCCCCCCCCCCCCCCCAAAAAAAAAAAAAAAAAAAAAAAAAAAAACCAACCAAACAAACAACCAAAAAAAAACACTAAAATTTGGGTTCTGCTGAAATATCTGCTGTTAGAAGGCATAAAAAACATGAATGTAACATGGCGAGGTGACCTATCTTGAAGCGGGTGGGTGGGTGGGTAGGCATTATTTGACAATGGTGTGTTTCACGAACAAGACAAATATAAATCCTTTGTATACCAGGAATTCTACCAGTGTAATCTGGGTGTAATCTCAGTGAAATCCTTTGTATACCAGAAAGTCTACCAATGCAATCTCAGTGGAATTCTTTGTTTACCAGGAATTCTACCAATGCAATCTCAGACATGCCAATAATGTTGATGTCATTTGTCAACATGAAAGTGATGTTACCTCTTCCACCCCCCCCCCACCCCCCCCCACCCCCACCCCTCTCTCTCTCTCTCTCTCTCTCTCTCTCTCGCACACACACACACACACAATGCAATGCCGTTTCTAACTGTAATGTTCAATCCACTGCGATTTGCAAGTGTCGTATCCTAGACCGTAGAGTATCCTAAAACATAGAGCTTGACCTACTTGCATATTATTAACATGACGAAATATGGGTTTTCATCATTTTCTTTCACCTTATTACCCGATCAAATGGTACTTTCCTCTAGAAATGTTTGTGTAATCTCACGCAGCAAAGACAAAACATCTTTGGGTCGGAGATTTCATAAAACGCTCACCGTTACAACCGGCTAATCACAGTTAAGATAACAAGAGTAGGCGGGGGAAAGTCATCTCTGCGGGGCATTGTCCAATCACAAGATTTGGCGGGTGAACACGTCATGTTAATAATATGCAAGTAGGTCAGGCTCTACGTTTTAGGATACTCTACGGTCTAGGATATGACACAAGCAAGTGTTGTAGAGCAGGCTATGCCGGCAGCCCCATTTCAACTGCAGCCATAGCAACACCTCACCTCACGCTTCTTGAGGTTTCTGATAGTATTCCCACTTATAGCACTTGTCAGAACTTCAAGCCTAGTACAGGACTCCAAGCCTAGTAGACTAATGCTGAAACACTTTGCGCCCCTCTGTCTGGCTTCTGTGATGTGAAAACCTCATGAGAAAAGTGGGTCGCTGTGTATATTTGTGACCATGCATAAGAGAACAAGCCTAAAGATAAAGAATGAAAATTGATAAACTGATATACTCCAGCCACAATGTTATTGATTTATTCATGCATATCATAGAGGAATTCAGTTTTTTTTTAAATTAATTTTTACATTGACATAAATATCAGGAAAATGTACATGTAACTAAAATGCGCTGATAAATTCACTTGGCATTTTCTTGGGGTTTTTTTCTTCGTACTTTAGCCTTGTTCCTAAAGCACGGTCACTTTTGTTAAAACCATCGAGTTCTTTGTTGATGAGACTGAGAGTCACACATTTGGAGGCAGTGCATGCACCAGACACACACTCCTCTAGGAGCAGGTAAACAAGCATCAACAAAAATGGAAAAGAAGACGAGTCATTAGTCTTTTTCCTTTATTTTTCCAACATACACAATATATTGGAGACAATTCTAAGTAGAAAAGAGTTTCAGAAAATGACAGCTAATGAATGGCGGGTAACAATGGACAGCGCACGGAAGTAACATGAAAGGTATCACATTCTCGTACTAACAGTTTGTATCCAGGCCGCGACCCCTCCTGTGAGCACATGGCGCTTTTCTCGTCTGTACCTGGTCTGCTCTTCTACGTAATACTATGACATGGCAGCGTTGTTTCTCGCTTTCTCGCCGTCCGTATACAATTAACGCCGTCTTGATGAAATGCGAGTACACATGGACACAGTGCGCCTGCATCCGTTGGAGCGAATCAACGGTGCTGCTGAATATTGAGTGTTTGAATTTCATGACTCCTTTCAACTACAACTACACTGATGAAAGATACACAGCAATCAATGAATGAATACATTTTCAGGTGAATATATTAGTACCTTTCTCTGTTACATGAAGACATGCACATCTGACAACTTGGGTATTAATATTCCATTGCCTGCGTAGTCAATGTTTTTAGTGGCTGAAATTTCGCCAAGATTGTTGTGAATTGAAAAACATGCCTTCACCATTTCTGTACCCATGCAGCATGCATGAAATGATAAATGGAAACTTGGAGACAGAAAGGGAAACATTTCAAGAAACAAATGACACTAGGAGTTGACCATTTTTTGGAAACGGTTTCTCCGACTTGCCGCGTTTGAAACCAAACTGTTTATGAATTTCTGTACAAGTTCATGCTGGGGCATCTTTTTGACAAGTTGCTCTGATCATACAGCAACAGGAGTTGTCTTCGAAAAACCTTGGGCAGTCATGAGTTACGGAAGTCGTGAGTCAAATGTGTCATTTCAAAAAGCAGTCTCGCTGGAAGCTGCAGTCCGACACATAATTTCGACGGCAAAAATCCACAAGTTAATGGATAAATGCAGGAGATTTGTGACTTGTCATATCCCGAAGTCAATGATTCTTGCATTATCAAAAGGACCACTCGAGATTATTCCGTTTCCTGAACGTGCGAGCGTCTGCATATGCAAGGAGCAGACTACCACGGGGAGTCGTTCTCCTTCCTGATGAGGTTTTATCCTTGATCAGAGATGTGGCCAACTCTCTAACACGTGCACTGAACCTCTGTGCAACACTTATCGATAAGAAAATATATTTTTATATGAATTCATAAAAGACGAGTATTAATGACCAGGCATGATGATGTTGCACTGAAGAATGAACTCGTTCAATTCTAAATTTACAGTTTGTCTCAGCTGCCAGATCATCTGCAAGAGAAGAATTCCAGTTTCAAGGTGTAACAACAGTAGAGATGATAGAAATACTGAGGGTAGAGTTAGGCAAAAATGTCATAAAAAGGTCAGGAGTGCATGCAAAACGAGCACCTACAATCCTTCCATCTTGTTTCGTCTCTCGACCACAGCGGACCTAGATACAACTGGCTGTTTGTATTGTCAGGCTGGGCAGCCAACTTGTCAAACATGCCCCTTTCAGTTTATTGTGAGAACTGCTGACACGTATTAGAATTACAACAAATTGCAGATACAAAGCAATGACTACTAAACGTCTTCCATTCTAATCTTCTGCTCTCGAAACTGCTGAATGTAAGCAACTATGTTTCAGCTGTTAGGGAGAAAGACAACCACATAGAAGTTAGAAAAACTCGCTGAAACGCTCCATATAATTCGTTAAAAAGTTAACATCCTCGTAAAAATAACAGTAGATTTCTTGTTAAGAAAAGCCATTTTTTGTTGTCAACTGTGTTTTTAAAAGAAAACAAAAATCGCATAGTGAACATTCATTGGCGTTTTCTAGAAAGCCTGTCAAAAGCTGTGTAAGAGGCGAAAGCTGGTCCTTCACTGTAACTTTCCATCAGGCGCGGTCCTCCGGTCCTCAGCTGTTGTCCTGCACTTCTTGCAAGGAGACTCATTCAACCCTGGACTTTTCTCTCCCATCTGTCGTCCTCTCTCTCCTCGCAATGAACACTGTGATTGCTGGACGATCGAAATGGTGCCAAATTCTTCAGTTGTCTCTTTCCTTACAATGATCTGAAGTAAATTTTGTCCAGGCGCACCTTGCAGCTTACAAGAAACTGATCTAATCTCCGAAAGTGCCGTCTTGAAAAACCCCAATCCTGATTGTTCTCCAAGCCATTCCACCCAACCCAGGATCCAGCTACTACTGGAACAACTGTATAAAGCACACTGACACTGCACTCACCGTGAAATAGCAGGCACAGCATGATGTGACTACAGAAGAAGATGCACAATATCCTTGTTCCAAAGCTGGTTTTCCACAGCACAATTTTCATTTTAGCAACAATGGCGCAACACTTGAGACGCAAAAAGCATATTGGAGCTACTGCAGCATTTGAGAACCAGTAGACTAACTGTAAAAATCCAGCAGAAAAAATTTGTTAGAAAACATACAGAACAATTTCCAATGTCTGATTATGATCTTTCTCCTTTGGATGGCTTGACAACTATTCTTCTTCACGGCATTAAGATTTTCCACACAACTGAACTAGAATCCGTTTTAAATGTAAATTATTTTCCTGACAGTTAACTATCAACTACTAAACACCGGCAAATTAAAGAGGATCATGATGTCATCAGAATTGTATTTTAAAAGAACCCTTTAAAAAAAAATCCCACAGCTAGAATACTGTCAGTGTTTTTCATCACAGCCAATATAAAACTTTATGTGGAACAGAGATGAATATTTCAATGAAAAGACGCAAAACTTCATGAACCCTACTGTAATATCTAATTCCCTTCGTTATCAAAACGGTTTTTAAAAAGTCATTAACTTAAAATTAATAAGCAGTTTCATGAACATTAAAATACATTTGAATTCGTGGTGATTTATTGCTTAAATCTATTGATATAATTAAACCAAACCAATTTGCAAAGCAAGTTTTGTACCTGACGCTTCTAATTCCGCAAAGCTCCTCTTGCTAGTGTTGGTATCCTACTTATACTGGCAACTAGTTTGATTGCACCAGTACAATAAATAATATAACGTCCATGTATAAAGATGAATAACAGGGTAAAGGCAAGATGGATACCATGTCATGTAACGGGTTACACAATAGTTGCATATTTACAAGCTTCTACAGGGACTGAAGTACACTACTCGCTACGAACACCATCATTACGCAAGTGTTTGTATAAGATGACAAAACTTTGTACAAAAATGAATGTGACAACCACTGAAATGAGAATTTACAAATGTGGAAATTCAAACCGGATGTACATGACTGTTCCGTTGTCCACTTCACGTGGAGCTCCTCTTGAATCAAGATTGCATATGCATTCTAACTCGAAAGATTTCAAAAAGGTCGACCTTCTAAGACATCAGAATAAGAGTGAACAGAAACAAAAGACTCAATGGAATGGTACAATTGTCTCGAGAATGTCCACAAACTTTGGTTGAGGACAAGGCATCCTCTAGGAAACGAGTCCCAGTAGAGAAGGCCCAGCACTGTGGTCGCCTTGAACGTGAGGGTGGTCAAGCTAACATGGACAGGTACCTCACACCACTAACGCCTCACAGCAAAGCAGTACTCTGATAGCCCGTTGAACACCTAACAGGTCATAGAAGCGAGAGTGAACAAGACAGTAACAGCAGTTGTACACACACAGCACGGCTTCATATGGCTAATGAAGAGAGGCACACGACGAGAACGCATGGTCACACATAGCAACACCGAATTGGCACACTGTAGCAACTTTTCTGCATTTGCATAAAATCATTTTATCCGAGTTCCAGGAATGCTGTAACAGAATTCGTCATTTTACTTTCCTATCATATCTATTACCCAAGAGCATTTGCTACTAACATAGTCTGCTTTTTTTTTCCCCAGCAGAATTTACTTTTTCCCCCCTCTCTCTCCAGGCAATTTCACAAACTGAAACCTGCCTGCTACAAGTTTTTTGGTGTTAGAGTAAGGCATTAGTGGCAATGCTTTCACTTTTCAAAATGCATTTAATTACATTGTGGAGATGCAGACTTTATGACATTTGTCGTACACGTTCAGATGTTGGAAATCCTGTGCTAAGACATCCACCACATCAGCCAAGAGTGATGGCATACATCCGTACTTGTTGAGCATTTGAAGCAGTCGAAAAAATACTCAAACTACCACGATCTATTGGAGTATATACACATGAATGATTATGTTACCATGACATATGGAATCTCTATTGTCAAGCACCAACCTTCTATATGTTACTGAAAACAGGGCTAGCGGCAATTTTCCAAAAGTAAAAGACTTCTAAACGTCTGCGGGTGTAATGACGACAGTGATGCAAGTTCTTAGGCGGTGAAATGGTCGCCATAAGCTGTGACAACAATGCCAAAATGGGCCATGGATGAAAAAGCAAAGACGACACTTTCAACAAACGATTACCTATGTATAAAACGTTCCACAAAATTTCGTCCGTGATAGGACTGACGTAGTGTGCTTCGATAGCGAAGTATCGAGGGATCTCAAGGAAGAAAACTGACTTGTCATGAAAGAACACCAATACACTCTGTTCTGGTAATACATACATGTACAAAAGTCTTCATCTCTGCTTATAAACTGCTTCAGTGCAAGCTGGTGTGCCGATGCCTATCATCAGAAAGTACTTGGTCCAGGTGCTTTACAATATCCTTCGCCTGGAGGTGGACAATTCAGAAGCCTCTTCACTCGGCATCGTTAGTTAGAAATGAACGTTTGGAAACTCTCTGTATGGTCCGCCATAGAGCCACTAAGAACCAAAGTGGCATCAAGTCCTGGCTCTATCTCTCTCTCTATCTCTCTCTCTCTCAGAGAATTTTTGTTGCTTCGCTGTTGAATATAGTCAAGTACCTGAATTCCCTGTATGATGTCAGCTAGTTGTTTACAGCAGTTAATGAGTAATCTTAAACTCATTACAGTTCCAAATTGGCAGTGACGTTTCATCAATAATTTATAACCTCGTTTGCATCACATCAAGCATAAGAAGAAAACTAGGATGGATCTATTCGGAAAAACTTATTAGAACCTAGCATAAGTACAATAGTTTTGCAGTCATGTTATCATCATAAGGTCGCAAACTCAAACAGTCAGCGCACATGGCTCATTTCCTTACACAAGTCTGTCCAAGTGCGTTTGGTCCATAGCAGCCTGCAGGCACAGTTCCCCTCAAATGCTTCTGCTCCATCCCAGTGCTCCGCTCGCTTGAAAGAGGTCCAACACAGACCTATTGGAGTTTTGACCACGGTCTCAAGCATTGTCTTCAAACCCCACAAGTTAAAGGGGCCACATGTACGTTTCACCAGAAATCGCGTCAGCGGACGTTAATATGACTGACAGAACTCAAGCCACTCTTCCTGTCAATCGAAATACAAGCCCAAACATCTTTCTTAAGGGCAGACAGGTCATCTGCCTTCAAAATAATACAGTTTCGTTAAAATGTGGCAAAATACAGGTGAAGAGATAAACAAAATTGGCCGCAAAGCTAGGAGCGAATCCTGACTGATCAAACTGATGCTGGGGTGGAACATCCGGCGTCCAAACGAAGCTGCATCCGTATCGCCTGGAGTGCCTGCCTGCCGTCAGGACCTCTGGTGGCGGTAAAAGGAATCCTTGCAAACCAAAGGGCGGGAAGCTCAACCAATGAACAGTTGGCTTAGAGCGTAGGAAGCAAGATGGCGGCCGGACACCAGGCGTGGGTCACTGGTCTGCGCTGCTTGCGTAGCCAGGACAGACAGAGAACAGCAGAGGAAGAGCAGGGGTCTCCGAGAAGGAGGCACAGGCTGAGGAGCAGAGGCGGCGAGTGAGGGGCGTGGCTATTGCACTCTCCCCAAAAGTGACTTTGACAGCGATGACGTCACGCCATGTGACCACTCTCCACGCGGAGCCTACATGTTGGTGTCGATGACGGAGTGCTTGGAGTTGCGCAGCTCTTCTGTCTCGGCGTAGGCGTTGAGCGTGGCAAACCGCGAGTCGCGCAGGTGTGTGATGTTGGCGCTGATCGAGATCATGAAGTGGATCTGGAAATCAAACAGACCTCTGTCACTCCTGCTGTACGTGTGAATTGGACGAGCTCTGATGATGAGCAAAGAAGGAAGAAGGAAGGGAAGAACAGGCAGAGGACAAAGAAGAGGGTTGGATGAGGCAATCGCGGCTGCAGCAGCGGCAAGGAGGAGGAGGAGCAGAGGCTGCTGGGGCACGTTGCTTACGCTAGGAACCTGGCAAGATCTTGCGAGAGCTAACTGGTGTCAACATGTGTCAAAATGATGAAAGCAGATATAAGACGGTCAAATGTTTGACACATGTTGACAATGGTCTATTATTTGCCAACTAGGTAGGCTGAGCAACGCACCCCTGGAGCAAGAGGACCAGGTGGAGAAGGATGACGACAGGAACATCACAGTGATGGGAAAAGTGGCGGTGGTGACGGAGGTGGAGAGAAGGACAGAGAGACGCCGAGGAGAAGGGGGACGACAGCACTGACGAGGAGCATACGATACGGATGCAATGAAAAATGCCAAACTAAATGAAACTGGCTTTGGAATCGGAATGCATTTTGTTACGGAATGCGTGCATTATCGTGGGTGGTTTTAGTCATAATGTATGAACAATTTAAAACTTAACTGTTCGAGCAAAAAAAAAAACCACAACCTTGGCTAAACTTGTAAAAATGAATGCATTCAATAGATACAAGGAAATGCAGTTGAAATATGAGTGGATTCACTGACCAGGTTACTCACAACACACAGGGTGAAGAGAGAATGTGCCCAGTGCTTACCAAGCTGATGATGATGAAGAGAGCAGACAGGTAGCTCACTCCGTAGCAGATGAGGAGGTCCTGGGCCTGTAGGGAACAAGCATTTCTTCAGCAAGATATCATTCCAGGAACCCATTTAAGGCATCAACTGAGAAAGCAATGCTCGACTAACTTAGAATTTACCACAGAGGACAAAAGAATATTCTTTGCAGATGAAAGCTGCAACCCCAAGGGTCAGCAATAATCAATCAACAGAAAGCAATGCTCGACTAACTTAGAATTTACCACAGAGGACAAAAGAATATTCTTTGCAGATGAAAGCTACAACCCCAAGGGTCAGCAATAATCAGTCAGCAATAATCAGTCAGCAATAATCTGTCAGCAATAATCAGTCAGCAATAATCAGTCAGCAATAATCAGTCAGCAATAATCAGTCAGTCAGCAGTAATCAGTCCGCAGTAATCAGTCAGCAATAATCAGTCAGCAATAATCAGTCAGCAATAATCAGTCAGTCAGCAGTAATCAGTCAGCAATAATCAGTCAGCAATAATCAGTCAGCAATAATCAGTCAGCAATAATCAGTCAGCAATAATCAGTCAGCAATAATCAGTCAGCAATAATCAGTCAGCAATAATCAGTCAGCAATAATCAGTCAGCAATAATCAGTCAGCAATAATCAGTCAGCAATAATCAGTCAGCAATAATCAGTCCGCTCATCTTTTTGCTGAAAAACTGGAGAGCACTGGGAGCGCAAACCTCCGCCAAGAAAGCCACAATTTCTCTTCCATGACCTGTATAGTTCAGGCAGGATGTTTTGCTAGCCAGGCCTGACGCTACAAAGTTTATTTTATTTTAGCGCCTGCTAGTGGTCTCTGAGTGTGGAACGCATACGCCGGCTGAATAAATAGTTTGACGTCATTAACTTGGTGACGCGTGATAAAATCTCTCTTTCTGAGTCCAATTCCAAAACGACATAAAATATAGCCTCCAAAATTTCACGGACTGTTCCGTGGGTTAAACCCTAACTTTGCACCAACTTTTATCAGATTCCGTTTGGAACTTTATGAGTTATTTTGCCGAATAACAAACTAACGGTTAAACAACTAACCGAGGAGGAAAAATCATCCCCTTTATCGGAGGTCAAGATGCACACAAAACAACGTGTTGTCAACTCACCTCAGTCTTGAAGAGACTCAGCTCGTCCCCACACATGTTCCTTTGTTTGAAGCCTGCAAGTACAGGACAAGGGCAAATTACTATAGTGCCTTATACGGCTTGGGAAGTCCGATGAAGTTAACAGCGTGCATACCCATGTGAAATGCAGTTCCAGGTGATTTATGGAAATTTCTACTTACTTTTCATTATGTCCTATTCACTTTTTCTCCCATATTGCACGTACATGCGTACTTACACAAACACACACACACACACAAACACACAGAGGCACGTGAATGTTTCCTTCCGAGAACAGCGCTTGGGCCGGCATTCAAGGGAGGTAATCTGAGCGACCTCGGTGATCCTCACTGCTGAAGCAGGGGTTGTCTCCCTGTCAGAAAGCAGGCACAAGCCGACTACGTGGAGTGAAACAAGGGGTGGGGGGTGGGGGTGAAGGAGTGGGATGACAAGAGGAAACAAGGGAGCAGAGGCAAGATTAACGAATTGTACAGAAAGTATTGTCTCCAGCGAAGGCATCTGCAAGAAAAAGCTGGAGTTGTGTGGGAGACAGTGTGGAGAAAATCTGTAAGTTTATGGGGGACACAGGGTGTGATAAGCGTAAGGAAAACAGTGCACCCCCTTCCTTTACTGCGCGCCCCCCGCCCCCCCAGATCTGCGAGTTGGAAGCAAGAGTGTGGGTGGAGAGGGGTTGTCGAGGAGGAGGCTTTAACTCCAGCATCGCTGCGTTCCCTGTGGGGTGGAGGCAGCGTGTGGATGAGGGTGGAGGTGAAGAGGGCGTGCAAAACGCCTTGCAAGAGACATAGGAGGCGTGAAACTTATACGAAGTTGCGTAGGAAGGGCTGCCTTCCACCCCCTTTTCCATTCCATCAACAATCATAGTGGAGGGAGACAAAAAAAAAGGGCAGGGAAAAGAGAGGGAGTACAAGAGGAGGGGAGAGGTGGGGGTTGGGGGAGAGAGAAAAGAGGGGTATGAAAAAGGAGTGAAATGGAGGGGGGGGGGGGGGGGGGGGGGATTAAGAAGCGGTGCAGGGCGGGAGTGCAAGACTGCCCAGACATCCTCTGCTCCGACGCCTTGGAAAACAAATATCCAGACTTCGCCGCCAGCGGAGGGAAGGAAAGGGAGATAAGCCCTGGTGAGAGCTAAAAAACGCAGTCCCAGACTCCGCAGCCAGGCGCGTTTGCACCAGCAGCGTCCCGCTTCTGAGGCGTCACGGGAAGCGGCTCCATTGCTCGACGTGCAGCCGTGACACGTGGCCAGAGTGGAGACTGGACACGCCACACGGGAAGACCGTTCTTGCACCTCAGAACTCCCATCCACAGCAGTAGCGTATGCATTTAGCAACAACCAAAAACGTACAAGCCCAAAATATTCTAATTTGGAAGAGACTTCCACAGTCCGTTGATATTCGTCGTGCGGTAAAACAAGAACTCTCCTGACGCGATAAATGAGAAAGTAATCTGTCACTTCGTCCCCAAATGAACGATTTGTAAATTAAAAAGAAGGCCGCCTGCTTTGGAGAGCCTACAACTCAACCTCACAGTCGAGCCTGAGTCTATCGTTCTTTAAAAAGCTTATGTGCATAAAGAGTCATCGAAATCGCTGAATTCTGCAACTTCTTCTGATCATAAAAAGATTCTAAGTTCATGACATGCATTGAAAATTAAACACACACGACTGCATTCTTATGGTCAAAGTAGGCGGGGCATTTGCAGACGTCCTCTACCACCATGGCATTAACACAACACTAATTGTGCCAGTGGGTTTCAACATATTATTCTCTGTCGTAGTTTGCTTTGAGTGCGCGAAGCGCATTTCTTTCAGCAGCGTCGACTGTCCTGTTTCCACAAAAAGGTGAAAAGTTACCCTGAAGAGCTACAAGGTTTCTCAGTTACGACTCTTATCGGTTTGTACAAGGATCCTGATGGTTCAAGATCTCTACGCAGGTGAAGCTTCCAAAACAGCTACGGCAGTTCAAGAACTCCTCCATCGATCGCTTAAGGATTTCCTGTGCAGATTGAAAAGTACTTGCTGGGGGACATAAACAATACTGGGCAGACATTAGAGTTACCCGTCTTTTGCACAAGTGACACTTTGCGAGTTCGACATATCCAGGGACAGAAACTGGCAATTCAAGGCACCCGGAATGGAGAGCCAAACACAGTCTACGCTCATTCACACTACCATGTCGAGTGCTCTTACAACACTAGCCGCAACACAATCGCTACATGAGATATAGAGTCGGTGTACAGACCAAATCACAGTACAGAAACAGCCTTACTGCGGGTGATGAATGACCTGCATTGTGCAGTTGACAATGGCCAGGTGGCTCTTGTGGTTTTACTCGACCTTTCCACTGCTTTTGATACCATGATATATTGATCTCTAGCCTGAAAGATCTGGGCCTGTCATCGACCATACTTGCCTGGTTTAAGAACTACTTGGCGGGGAGGACATACAGAGTGATGGTGTGGGACGTTCCCGAGAGCTTCATTCTAGGACCTGTACTCTATTCTCTCTACACTACACCATTGAGTACACTGATTGAGAGTTACCATGTCCCACACCACCTGCATGCTGATGACACCATACTATACATAACCTCTTCTCCCGAAAGTCTTCATTTTAATCGAGCAAAATCACATATAGAAGACTGCTGCAGAGCCATAAAAATATGGATGACAAACAACTTTTTGAAACTGAACGAGGAGAAGACAGAAGCAATCCTTGTTGGTAAAAATACAAACCTGAAGAAGACTCCAGACAAGGGCATTACCATCACAAGGACCAAAGTGCAATTTTCCGACTGTGTCAAGTATTTGGGTCTGCACCAACTAACTCTCACTCAGCATATCCGTCATGGGATATCGATTGCTCATCTGCAGCTGCGTCGGATTGTCAGCATCAGACGATGTCTCACCAAGAGAGCTGCTTGGACACTTATAATAACGCTAGTCCTGTCCCTCCTGGATTACTTTAACAGCTTGCTGGCAGGAGCCACGCGCGTTACAAGAACCCACACATGCATGCATACATACATACATACATACATACATACATACATACATACATACATACATACATACATACATACATACATACATACATACATACATACATACATACATACATACATACATACATACATACATACATACATACATACATACATACATACATACATACATACATACATACATACATACATACATACATACATACATACATACATACATATGTGACAAGGTGCACTTGTGTGCCACCATGACCAATCACTAGTTTTGTTCTTTCAGTGTTAGTTTACAATCAATGCATTTTTTCTTCTCACGTCATTCATGACATCATTAGACTGACCATGGGGTTCTGGTCTGCCATCGTGTTTTTTTGTTCTCGTATAGTTAGTAACAATAAATTTTAAGAAATTGTGAACGCTGTTTCCTATCATTTAAGAACCTTCACCTTCCTTTCCTTCTCCCCGCCCTTCATCTACTCTTCCCCGATCATCATCACCAAAATATCCCACCCCTTCCCCAACATCCACTATTCCATTACACATACATACATACATACATACATACATACATACATACATACATACATACATACATACATACATACATACATACATACATACATACATACATACATACATACACACACACACATAAATATCAAAAAGACTTTATTCATGAAAATTGTACAACATCTGCACACATGAACAAATTAATGCATAAACTCTCAGCCATTGAGTATCTGTAGAGAGCATAGACCTAATTTGGAATAAAGAGTAGTAGCGGCTGATCATATGGGCTTAACACATACCTCTGTTTGGCTACAACATATGATATGCCTTTGCCATTTGCAAGACCTTTATCACAATATATTATTGTTTCCAAACATAAATTTACATTTGTAGGTCTGTTAGTCACCTGTTCAGTGTTTACCATCAGTTTGTTACGTTGACTTTACAGACAGTTAGAAAAGTATGATTACCTTGATGGTAAAAACACTTAGAATAGTTAGTGGGCATTGACATGTGATCCTGGAAGCAGCATTAATTCATACAAACTTACTCATCATGTAACACAAGCTGGGAAAGTTGCAAACAAGATTTGGCACATTAGGAGCCTGTTACATTGACTTTACAGACAGTTAGAAAATTATGATTACCTTGATGGTAAAAACAATTAAAATAGTTAGTGGGCATTGACATGTGATCCTGGAGGCAGCATAAATTCATGCAAACTTACTCATCAAGTAACACAAGCTGGGGAAGTTGCAAACAAGATTTGGCCACTCGCGTTACAAGAACCCACACATGCATACATACATACATACATACATACATACATACATACATACATACATACATACATACATACATACATACATACATACATACATACATACATACATACACACACACACACACACACACACACACATACATACATACATACATACATACATACATACATACATACATACATACATACATACATACATACATACATACATACATACATACATACATACATACATACATACATACATACATACATACATAGAGTGCACGTGGTGTCTAAAGCATCAGAGACGATCTTTTAGAGTCTATCATAAGCATAGATCAAACGCCGGCTTGTCCATCATTGGAATCTTCTTTTGGTTCAGAAAAGACGTCAAAGCCTCCTCAGAGACATTTCATTGAGGCACCCAGTCTGAGCTGCAGCTCAAAGTGTACCACAACTCACATAGTGCACCTGGTTTCTTCTTCTTCTTCTTCTTCTTCTTCTTCTTCTTCTTCTTCTTCTTCTTCTTCTTCTTCTTCTTCTTCTTCTTCTTCTTCTTCTTCTTCTTCTCTTAATCACCGTACAAGCACTTAAAGTGAGGATCTTGTCTACTCCTCTCTCTCTCTCTCTCTCTCTCTCTCTCTCTCTCTCTCTCTCTCTCTCTCTCTCTCTCTCTCTCTCTCTCTCTCCTCCCAGCGCAAACGCCAATAAGCATAAAGTGCACATTCTGTCAAGTCAAGTCTCTCCCTTTCTTTCACCCCAAAGTCAACGCCAGCTCACATAAACTGTAGATGAAGTCTGGTCCGGCTTTTTTGCCTCTGTGTACACGCGGCCTGGGCCGGCTCCGAGGACGGGGGCTCTTTGCTTGGGGTCTAGGGTTCTGCTTTCTCAGCTGCCGCGCCGCTGTCTCCGTTTTCCCGCCAGCAGGTTCCCCGTCCTCCTCCCGGATCCCTCTCAGCTGGGAGCTCCGCCCGAGTCTGCGGATGTGTGTGCATTCTGGTGTGGCAGGGCACGTACACCCGCAAACGAAGTGCATGTAGCAAAACATGGCACACACGCAGCCATGGGTCCCCTCTGCAAATTTTGGTCATACCGAAGAGAAGATATTTCGAGCTTTGCTTTGAATAAACACGTTGAGTCATACATCCCGATGAGGTTCGTTGAGCGTGGGATTTCAGTTCTAGGCGGCGGAAAAGCATTTCGTGCTAAAATATATGTTACGTCCGTAAAATAAAAGTAGCGCTTTTCACAGAAGAGTTTCAACGGTTCTGCACCAGTTGAACTGAAACCAGAGGGGTACAAGAACATTGCATTGTCTATGAAAGTTTCATGACATTTTCGGTGCTTCATCGACTTTTGCGAAGTTGAGCTATTTTCATGTTAATACACTTGTCGTTAGCTTGGGCCTAATGAGCCTACAAGTCTGTGACTAAAATGTGCACACACAAAAATGCAGTGGAAGTCAAGTCTGCACGAAACAGCATGTTACGTCGCTGTGGTTGTTGCACATGGAAATGTCTCCGTGCAAGACCAAACGTGGCTGTTTGTTTGAGTCACACAGGCAGAACTCATCGTGGCGACGAAGGATCATTCCAAGTTTGTTTGCACACGGTTCCAGTGACGTTTTCCTTGCCGGCGAGACGGGCGTGTGCTTTGAAAAGCAAGTAGAGGATGGGGAATGTCGGCCATCGCCACTAGAAAGCAGGCATCTCCCCAGACGTTCGCATCAAAGCGCTTGTCCAATCACGTTTCACACTCTACAGCCATCACAACTTTGTTTCTCCTGGCACAGCACACGGCTCCTCCCGACGATGCTGCAGATTGGAAGATTGCATTCCTGGCGTCCGACCTTCTTCAGACACACACACACACACACACACACACACACACACACACACACACACACACACACACACACACGCCCTTGGATCTTTCGTATGCAGCCTCGTCAGCAGTGGGGTCGATACCGAGTTCTTTGAGTCTCTAAAGAAGGCGGGGTCCGATGATGATAATTATGTTGTTGCAGGTCGCAAGACTCATCGCCCCGTGTTGGTGTGCACAATGCTCCATCTGCAATTCATCGGAGGCTTCCATCCTTGTGTTAGAGAAGGATCAGACGAGGGTTGATCTCTCATCTGATCAATGGATGATGTACCTTTTCTTTTTTCTTTCCCAAAGAAGGCAGGGTCCGTTATAAGAAATAGCACGAAATCCGACAGCATAATCAAAACAGAAGTCAAGGTCAGCTCTCCACACTCGATATTTAAAAGTAGGCAAAGTTAGGACCAAACCAAGCCCCTCATATCCACTGATGCTGTCAGTGTTAAGAATGACGGCTATGGGTGAAGTAATCCAAATCCATCCATTGAAGACACTCAACGTACACTGCTATGTAATCTACTGGCTCGATCTTGGGAAAACCACAGAGCTCTTGAGGACGTGAAGATGAAGCCACAGGATGGAGCATGTTTACATTAATTAACCATCTGATGGACCAGCCGTCCGGTTTTTAATCAAAGCATCATGTGTGTCTTAATTTTTGCTGGCTAAATGCACAATTCATCTACGAAACACAGCCCATCAGAGAAGAGTCAAAGTGGAGCTTCCTCCCACGGTGCGTAAACTGCTGTGAAGTACTCCATACGGAATTAACCCAGAAAAGGATGTACATGTATAGTTCATCCACAGTCCTCCATCCAGCATACGTTCGTTTCGTTGGACCCTACACTGAAATCTTGTGCCCATTGACTATTCAACTTCTGCAGGGCAACATCATATCAGAAAGTTTACAGTGTGTACTTTACACAGAAGCTATGACGCAGAAAGAATGCGCTACATCAGGTAGTGTGTGTGTGTGTGCGCGCGCGCGCGCGCGTGTGTGTGTAAGAGAGAGAGAGTGAGAGAGAGAGAGAGAGAGAGAGAGAGAGAGAGAGAGAGAGAGAGAGAGAGAGAGAGAGAGAGAGAGAGACGTACCGAAGTCATGCAGGTTGAGACAGTCATTGCCGGTGATGTAGGGCAGACCCACGAGGACGATGGGGACTGCCAGCAGCAGACAGGCCAGCAGCCAGCACACCGTCAGGATGTAGATGAACACCAGCAGCTGCAACGCAAACACGTCCGTATTTACATTCAGTAGACAGCGAAGCGTCCATGGCGTCTGTATGCAGGCAGATCAAGCAAAGAAACAGTGAAATAAGGAGAAAACAGTGAGGTGTTATCAACATTCATCCGTCAGTGCGTGTGTGTGTGCGTGTGTGTGTGTGTGTGTGTGTGTGTGTGTGTGTGTGTGCGCGTGCGTGTGAGTGTGAGTGTCTGTGCAGTCTGTCACTCTGCCCTCCTGCCGGCCTGTTTGTCTGTCCGTCCCTCTGTGCATCGGCCTCTTAAATAGACACATACGTGCGCACGAGTGCATGCACATACACACATGCGCACACGCATGCGCACGCGCACACACACACACACTCGCACAAGTGCTGGCATGCAGGCCAACACCATGCACATAATGCGAATTCAAAGACGTAAATGTATTTTCTTCCCATCAAATTCTTCAGTTACAAAGTCCTCCATTGACTCCTCTCTGTTATTTCCCTGCAACGCTTTCATTCATTTCCCACTCAAAGCACTGGGGCCTTCCCATTGAGAAAACGAATTAGTTACGCACGGAAACTCAACGGGTCTCCACGACAAAGACGGATTCAAGGGACGCTACTCCAAAGCTGATACGCTTGCGCACGAGTAGCCGAAGCGCGGAAGCCATTCATCCGGGCAACAGATTGAGCAATGGCGGGACGGGCTGCAGTGGGGATGAGTGGCTAATTAACACGTCCCCAATGTCAACCGATCAATGCAGCCAATTACTGCTCTCCCCGCCTTCCATCAGACGTCTGCTTTCAGCGAATATGTGCACCGTGGCGCGAAGCTGAGCCGACCGAAATGAAGTGGTAAGCAATTACAACTACCATGCTGCCCTGCCTCTTTTTTGCAACTATTAATTGTCGGTAAAATCATACAGACGCGCGAATACAATTCGCCGTAACTTTTCAATGAGGCACTGCTCATGCTAATAGAAATCTGCACTTAAACACCATTTTGGGTATAGGAATGAACGAGTACACCAACGTATCTATAGCTCCTTTCTACTAAATAACACAGCACTGCATTTTTCATGTCAAATCAAAACGCCACAGACAAGAGAATTTTCAACTTGATCGTCACGGGGTTTTCGGCACGCATCTTGAGTTTGCCGTTGACTGACACAAGTGCCCTGGGGAAGGAGAATGCAATTTCTGGATGGGTTCCCCGTGGAATGCTCTCCCAGGACTAATTCGGCTGACTGAGCCACTACATTCGTCCCTCCACTTGCCAGCAGCAAGGTCATGCACTGCCCTAGCTTGCGTTCAATGGGGAGTGCTCTACGGGCACAAACAGGCGACTGGTATGCACTTTGATTGTGTGCATTGTAATGGACACTCACGCTGGAATACCTGTAGCAGTAACACAGAACTATACACGAATGCCTATTGCGCAACGTGTATGAGGTTAATTTTGATTGATATCCTCCATACCATGACTCAACACAACCAATGAGCAAGATCAGCAATTCCATAATCGCCAGTTGGAGAGGATGGAGAAGGCTGAGTGGGTACGTGGGGGAACCGAACTGCATCTAAAACGCGAGTACCCATTCCTGAACTGTTCATCATTCCAAATGGGCAATGCTAAAAGCTGGACCGGCGGGGGTGCACAGCCATGAAAGTGGACCAGTTTACTGTGTCACAAAGTCTCTCCAAGCCGCATTCGGTGCGCCGTGATAACTCGGTTTGTGACCACGGCAATGGTGAATCAATGATTCCAGATTGCAGAGACATTCCAGACCCCTGCATAATAGGCCACAAACGGGCCATTCTCCGACCTCAATAAGCGGGTGCGGAGGGGAGAAGGTTTGTGAATGGAGCCCGGGGTAGATGGGCGGAGGAGGTAAATGATGGGCTGCAACGGGACAATGCTCTCCATCACGTAGACAGGGGACCGAGGGCAGGTCAGGCCCAGGCACGTACGCATCCAGCTCGCATGCTTCTAGTGCTGCTGCTGCGTTCTTGTTTAGGACCAGACTGCACCACTGTGACAGGACTGCTTTACTGTAACAGGACTGCACCACTGTAACAAGACTGCACTCTTACCACAAGGTTGTGTCTTGCTAAAGTCTTTTTTTTATAGCAATGACATTGACAAAGAGATGCATCACAAAATTGAAAACTGTGACGGACAAATGTGAATTAAATTCACTCGGTTTATAAAATGCCTGAAAGCTGCACAAAGATGACGGATAAAAAATCTTATCATGAGCTCTAGTTTAGTTGCAGTGAATCTCCTAATCTAACCTTCTTTAGGCTAGCCCCCCCCCCCCCCCCCCCCCAAACAACAACTTTTGCTCTTTTTTGAAATTACAAACAGAAGACACAGCTTCATTTGGGGCATGACTACATTTCCATGGCTCATATAATCCAGGAACACATTTTCCGTCTTTTGGCGCAGACGTGATACCAGTTTGTAGGGAGCAGATGAAGACTACATATCCTCTGGGACGACATACATAACTCGAGACAACAGCTTTAAGCCCAGGCTAAATTTTTAGTCCCGCCTATAAATGCGCGGACCTTGACAACGTCGCAATCAAAAGACTCCACGTGGCTGTCTTGTTCCGTCCGAACAATACAAGCCAAATCTATAAATTACCCTAGGCCTAATGCCATTGTCAGGGGTCATGCATACGGACGGCGTCAGAGGCACTCAAATGTCTACCAAGCGGGTAAAGCTGGAATCGACTAGACCTGAGGATACGTGGTTGTCTTCAGTTGTTGAGAAGACTGGTGTTTTACACAGCCTCAATACATATATTTCACGACCTCTGGCAACCGCAAAATCTCGACTGAACAGTTTTCCCCACAATACAATGTATGATGGTCTTAAGTCGAAGTTTTTGTATGTGGCTAACTTTTCAGATTACAGTCATCAACTTATTTCTGCAGTACAAACAGTAGTAGACCATCTTTATCACAACATGGCTGAAACTCACAGCTATTCCTCAGCACGACTCAGACATCCATGCCAGTGGTGACAAACAAAGATCAGTTCCTCATCCTTCACGATTCGACCATTCCGTGAAAAAAAGAAGGTTCAGGAAGTTCGCTTCGCCGGGATATACGTCGGAAAAACGAACTGACAACAGAACTGCTGGGAGGAAACGACAAGCAGGAATTTTAAAAAGAGCAAAAATAGGTCAATGGCGCCGGGAGACGATTCAGTCCTTGAAAGCGCTTTTCACTCCTCGAAATCGATTGGAACTCCATGGTGCTCTTCATCGACCGCTTTGGCCAGAACGGCGACCTTCATCTCACACCCTTCCCTCTTTAGCAAGGCACCAGCCCCGTACCCAGATGGTCAATCCAATTTGCTCTCCACTGCCTCCCCTCGTCCACACGCAAGGCCAGCTCGGGTCAGCCTCTGGTCGTACGACCACACCCTGCCCTCCTCACACTGCACCGTGCGGCACTGACGAGTTCAGTGGATTGAGGAGAGAAGTTTCCCTGGTAAATTTTTTTTGGCTGTTCATCTTAAACCGGTTAATGAAATGGGTTTATGTCGCCCTCTCACACGCAACGAGAGAGAGAGAGAGAGAGAGAGAGAGAGAGAGAGAGAGAGAGAGAGAGAGAGAGAGAGAGAGTGAGAGAGACAGACAGACAGACAGACAGACAATGGCACACAAATACATTCACATACACGTACAAACAGACAGCCGGAGTGACGGATTGACGATAGGACGGACGGACGGGCGGGCGGGCGGACGGACAGACGGACAGACAGACAGACAGACAGACACACAGACAGACAGACACACAGACAGACACACACACAGTCAGACAGACAGACAGACGGACAGACACAGACAGACGGACAGACAGACACAGACAGACAGACAGACAGACAACCAGATGGGTAGACGGGCGTTAAAGGGAACAACGGACGCACACAAACGAACTTAAATACCGATACACAGATACAGATGGACACAGACTAGGATAGAGACAGGGAAATGTAGACTGGAACCGTGCGGCAGGGTAAAAAGAGGAGGCTATCGACGACAATGTTGAGGCCTCTGGTGCACTTGTTCTGAGTGTGACAAGGATAGAGACAGACAGACGTATACTGCCGCCGTTTGTCAAAGTAAAAAGCAATGGCTACTTACGAAAATGTTGACAAGACAAAAAGCAAAGGCTACGTACGGAGATGCTGTCAAGGCAAAAGCAAAGGCTACTTACGAAGATATTTAGGCCTCTGGCGCACTTGTTCTTGGTGGTGGAGTTGAACACACGACGGGATGAGGGCTCCGAGGACATGTAGGCCGCCACCAGGAACAGCGTGCCCAGCACGAACATGGCCACCACCACTCCGGTCAGCGTGAACTCCATGAACCACAGGCTGCAACGCACAAGGAAGAGTCGTCAAATACCTTCAGTAACATCACTGGTAGTGAAGTAATGTGCAATTTACATCATACATGTACACCTTCACTGCCACCCATAGCACCAGACTATCTTTAATTGGGGACTCTATATGGAAGACATCATCGTTTTCATCTACATACAAGCAAATCATCATCATTAGGTGGGTCGACACTAGTTTTACCACCGCTAACACTGCCATAACTAACATCGCCACTACAATCACTACCTGTGCTACCGCCACCACTCCACATCAGGACCACAAACGTCGTGTCCATCACCACCCTCACTACCACCATTTCGCAAGTGGATTTCCCTTCCATGGCTGTAGACCTACATTACCATATCAGACCAGCACATCCCTTCCCCGTCCGAAACCACAAATCCTAACCTATACCCCCACCCCCACACCGGTACTCTCAAATCTTCGACCGTGCAAGGTGCAAATGAGCAAGGTTTGCACTAAAAATGATGTACTGAAAAGCAGTCCTGGAGATGCAAGAAATGGAACCAATTTACTGTAGGATTATCTTAAAAGAAGAGTGAATGCAGACGGCAACCGAAGGAATTCTTTAACCCCAAACTCTTTTGGAGAGTATTAAAGTAAAATAAGCCAGAGGAAGAAGTATGAAAAAGGAATTCTTTCAATAGCTTCTATTTTCGACGCAATCCTAACCTTTTTTATGGAAAAAAAAACTCGTAAATTCGTTAAAATGAATGACAGTTGAGCGTTGGTAGGCGTAGAGTGACCGGAAAACAGACCGATTTCTCCACCTTGGTAACATGCTTCAGATACATCGCTTATTTTGTCACTCGTTCACTCGTTCCCTAATAGCATTGGTGGAATGCAATTTGCTTTCAGTCAGTTTCGCTTAAGGTTGTTATTGCTGAAACTTCCTAGTGGATTCTCGGCTGTAGCCTCAAAGGACTGGCTGAAGGTTTCTCAAGAAAAAAGCTTTCTCAGGCAATCGAAATATTGTCCTAGTGCGTGAGTATTTGAGAGTCCGCATGTGAGAAAAGGACAGAGAGAGAGAGAGAGAGAGAGAGAGAGAGAGAGAGAGAGAGAGAGAGAGAGAGGGGGGGGAGAGAGAGAGACACAGAGAGACACAGACAGACAGATTGACATGCAGAGAGACAGATTGACAGACAGACAGACACACAGATAGACAGACAGACAGATACAGAGGTACCAAAGAGACGGATGTAGGGACACTGACTGTCTGTCTGTCTGTCTGTCTGTCTCTCTCTCTCTCTCTCTCTCTCTCTCTCTCTCTCTCTCATGCCGATACCTGCTGATGGAAGACAGGTGATCTTTCACACACAAAAAGTACAGGGCGAGAGATAGTGAGTGATACCGGCAGAGGGGCAAAGTGCAGCCACAGCAGGAGAGATGGAAGCTCTGTGTAGCTGTTTTGACACGCCTCCCCAACTTCTCAGCTCAGCTCGGAAGGGGAAAAAAGAGGGGGTCTGAGAGGCGTCTGAAATAATGGCAGGCTACCGCGACTTCCGAGGCGATGAGTGGGAAGAACATATGGCGGGGCAGAGCAGAAGACTTTGAGACAGCAAACACAACTCTGAGCAACCCCGACCTAAATTGGCGGGTAGAGCATCCTCAACGCAGACCACAGCGACCTTCCTTCTTTTCTGTTCAATTTTCCGCCAGACCTCTACTCCTTCCCTCAAGGAGGGGTGGGATTTCACTTAAGCTTTTCACGACACAACACACGGGAAGGATCCCAGGGCAGAAACGGGCTACTGGAGATAGGTGTTTTTACAGTTCGCGGATCTGCCTCTATAAACGTCCTACCTTCCTCAGCGCCCGAAGACATCAAGATGGAGCTTCGTAACGACCATTTCGTGGTTTGAAGCACCAGCTCATGTTTTGAAGCAATGCAATAACGCATCTCCAGAACGCCAGGAAAGCTACTAGAACTAGGAATAGCGTGTATATATAGTATGGAAAATGTTAACTTCTAAGGGCGTGCCAAAATACCATAACGGTAATGAAAACGATATGAATACCACTAATATTCCCAAATGTCATAGATAGGAAGACCAAGGAAATGCGAACGTGTGCCAGTATATGTTATTGTAAGGAAGACAATGCAGAATTGCAGATGGTGTGTCTTTTTTTTAGCGATGACGGAAAATATCCAAGATGGAAATAGTGCACCATAAAACTGTTACACTAGGGATGACTCTCTAGTCAGCACATGGTGTACGGAGAAAGAAAGAGAGAGAGAGAGAGAGAGAGAGAGAGAGAGAGAGAGAGAGAGAGAGAGAGAGAGAGATTATTTTAACTACAGGGCCCAGGAGCTTGGACTGAATGCACAAGTGTACTTTAAAAAACTATACATATTGTCAAAGCAAGGAAGAATTCAGGCGACAAAGGGTGTGCCATGTCTTGAAAATAGCAAAACCCACAACCAACATAGGTTTTCTTCCAAACAATCCTTTCACCGTGTCATGCAAGTATCAACACTACAATCATAGTGCTTTGAAGCTGCTCACACAACAAAGAATCAGAAAGAAAAACAAGAGCTCTCGAGTCCTTCCTACGGGACACACAAAGAGCACAGACTCCTCAGGGAAGCTGTTCAAGAATCAGGAAGCTTCCACCACGTGGAGGAGTCGGGCACGCCAGCTCCAGCAAGGCCAGGAGACGTGGGTAATTTATCGTCAGCAGCAGCCCTGCTTTCAGTTGCTGGGCAATGGGGCGAGAGGCCTCATCGCCTTCTCTTCTTGCCTCATTGTCTCCACCATCTCCATGTCCTCGCCTTCCCGTCTATCTCTGTGTCTCCCTCTCTCCACCTCTCCCTCGTTTCTTTCTTTCTCTCGGTATCCTTCTATTTTCATGTATCCATGTCTCCATCTCTGCTTCCTCCATCCACCAAAGATCCTGTAGATCTTTTATCTCAGTCTCCACCTAACCTTAATGTATCCACGCCTCACTCCATATCATTTTCTTCACATCTCCCTCTATTTCCACGTCTCCGTCTCCAAGTCTCCCCCACCTCTCCCTCTGTCTCCTTGCTGCACCATCTCCTGTCACCTTCTCCATCTCTGCGTCTTTCACCACATAACTTCTCCAACTCCCCCCATCTCCCTCAACCGACTTGTCACCAATGTGCATTCACCTTGTCATACCCACCTCTTCTTAGATTTTCTTGTCTTCACCTCTTCCTCTACATCAGTGTCTCGATCTCTTTTCCTTCCTTTTTACCTATCATCTTCTCTTCACCACAATCTCTCTCTCTCTCTCTCTCTCTCTCTCTCTCTCTCTCTCTCCCTCTCTCTCTCCCTCTCTCTCTCTCTCTCTGTCCTTGTCTTTACCTCTATCTTCCACTACTATCAGCCTCTGATAAAACTGTTACCTTCCTGCTTCCATTTCCATATGTTTCCCTGAGCTAGTCTGCTTTTTTTTCTCCTTGCCTCATGCAACTCCAGATGCCTTTCGTCTCAACTCATCGGTAGATTCTGCACTCTGCTTCCCCGACTGCTATGCCTCTCCTCTCAACCTTTCTCATCGCTTCCTTACGTCTCTTCCAGCAGTTGGACAATTCCTCTTAGTCCCTTTTGCAATTTTATTTGAAAAGTGACGTTTCCATTCTCTTTCTTAAACTGTTACGTGGTTTTTCCATTCTTCTCCCATCTCCAATCACGCAACCCTCTGTAAGGTGGGGATAAGAACAGCCTCACCGTGATCCCTATGCGATTCGTAAAAGGCGAGTAAGTAGGAAACTCGTTACATGACTTGCACTTACTGTGACCATCTATAGTGCTTTAAATTTCAACAGCCCTACATAGTCTACAAAGGCTGACAGGCTATAAAAACCCTCTTTTTCTTCTTTTTTTCCCCCTTCTATTTCTTCTCCTTCTATTATTTCTTCTCGTTCTATTTCTTCTCCATTTCTTCTCCATCTTTTCTTCTCCTTCTATTTCTCCTCCTCCTTCTTCTTCTTCTTCCACCACCTACGTATCCTCGCCTCCACTAAAACTCGTCTCAACCCTCACTCTTCTCGGCCTGTCCTCCATCTCTCAGTCTCTCAGCTCATCTCACAGGGTTCGTACAGGTCATGGAAAACCTGGAAAGTCATGGAATTTGATTTTTCATTTTCCAGGCCTGGAAAGTCATGGAATTTCAACTTAGGTCATGGAAAGTCATGGAATTTAAGAAAGAAAAAAAAGAAAGAAAAAAAGACGTTTTCTAGGCTGTGCTTCACGAGATACTCTCAATCTAATTTTACACGCTGAGCACGTCAGGAAAACGTGCCCTTGCATCCCATTGGTTAATTCTGAAGGCTCGTGTGCCTTCTGCTTCCTGATTGGTTCTTTGGCTAGGTGACCTCGTTTCATTTCCACGCCGGTCCGGTCAGTTGGTTCAAACGAGGACAGAGTGAAAAGAGCTTGTTTTGTTTGTGGTGCAGTGTTTCTTTGAGAATCAGATTATCATCATGCCTGGAAAGTGTCGCTTTCAAGACTCTTGGACAGGAGACCCTGAATACCGTGAGTGGGTCATGCGAGCGAGAGTGGATGGGATGGCAAAGTGCCGATTTTGTGAAAAAGACTTTGATGTATCCAACATGGGAGCGGCAGCGTTGAAAAGCCACATGAAAGGTGTCGCGCACCAGGCGCGTGCTAAAAAACACCAAGAAGAAAAGAGCAAACGTCAAACACGAATATCAGATTTTGTTCAAACTGCAAAAAATGCTGAGACAGAGAGTGCTTCAAAGGTGGTGGTTCCAGCTGGCGCTGCTACGCCGGTCGAAACTAGGCCTGCACCCACTGGCAGTGGCAGTAGATCTACTGGGATTGACACTTTCTTGACAACAGAGGACACACTGAAAGCAGACATTTTGTGGACTTTGAAAATGGTCATCTCCCACTTCTCATTCTCCAGTACCAAAGGAATGAACGAGCTGTTCCGTCGCATGTTTCCCGACAGTGTCATCGCCTCCAAGTTTGCCTTGAGTGAAAGCAAAGCCCGGTACTTGACAACTTTTGGTCTGGGGCCACATTTCTTAGACATGCTCAAGGCAAAGGCCCGGTCTTCTGATTCTCTGGTGCTGCTCTTTGATGAGTCCCTGAATGCTGAACTTCAGAAGAAACAGCTGGATATCCATGTACGATTTTGCTATTTACCATTTGGCGCTGGATCGAAATGGCGACCGCATGTCTGTTTCAAAATGTTGCTGTTTCTAACGTAATTTGGTCAAATATAGTTCTGGTTTAATTAGAATAGCTTAAATATATCATATTCAAGAAGGGGATAACGATATATATGCTCATTTCTAAGCCATTTCGAAGACATTAGCGCCATTTCGGTAAATAGCATGACTGTCAAAATCACACAATGGCGAGTAAGAGCGTGACGGCGCAGATGCGATTTTGACGGACAAATCAGCTGAAATCGGTTAGTTTATTGGGGTTTTTGTTTCAGTTTATGCTAGAACAATCATTTAGGAAGATATTTATTGCAATATTTTGCACATATTGGAAAAAGTATTGTAGAACTCGGGACCTTCAGCGAGTGCTAAATAGACGCCGCACGCGATGTTCGAAGAAATTTCATCAGACCGGAAGTGGCCGTCGGTTCGATAGAATCCACTTTTTCTAGGATTCGCACATATCAATAACACAAAATACCAATGTAACATGAAAGATGAAAGTCTTTCTGAGTTGTCTAATTTTTTTTAACTAGTGGTAGGATTCCGTGGTAATTTGTATCAAATCTTTGCGCTACTACAGTACTAGCCAAAATGCACTCGGCAATACCACTTCACTTTCATGGCTAATTGTGGACAATCCACAAAATATTGTGAATAAAAACAAGAATGAAAGTTGTTTATGAAGCAGAAGGTTTCAAGAACATGTGTCGTGTAGTTTTGTGTTAATCCGTCTTATTTCCGCTGAGAACATACAAGCCGATTACGTAAAAAAAACACCCTCCGCCACTACCGACTCGCGGTGGCTCGACGGAGTTTGCATTTCGCGACTCGGGTTGGTCTCTTCTAAACACTCGTCCGTCGAAGTTTCTCATTTGATCAAGTTGAAACTTTACTACTCATTAGAGGAAAGATTGCTCTTTCGTTCGGTGTATGTTTGAACTTCCGGTGAAAATCGAAAGACGAGTTATGGATGAAAGTTCGAACGTCATCGGACATTTTGTTAAAATTTGCTCACTCCCGCTTTTCCGATCAATTTCGTACAGACACCCTCGGATTCTACAAGATTTCCCCCTTCCAACGCTATATTCGATGTTAATGTACGATGAATCTACTTTTTGTCTAGCGCCCGGATTGTGCGCTTGAAAGGAGAAAACAGGCGGAAATTTTCCACCTGTCTGTGTGTACATCGGACCGCAATGGCATTGTGTAGACGCGTGCTCGATTACCACATTCAGCGTGCGTTAATCGTTGAAGCACCAGACAATTTGGGACAAAAGTATCATCATTTTAAGGAGTACTTGTTTGAAAATTTTCTGCATTTGTCAGTTTTTGAATCAATCTGCTGTAAAAATAATAAAAAGAATTAGATTTTTTTTTACAACGGGTGTATTGTGCGTGAGTTTGGTCGTGCGCCATACACTTTTCTCTTTAAAATTGTCATGTATCACAGTACGCTAGGTCATGGAAAATGTTGTTGAAGGTCATGGAAAGTCATGGAAAAGTCATGGAATTTTGTATCTAAAAACCTGTACGAACCCTGATCTCAGCTTCACCATTTCTCACCATCCTTGCTAGCCTACATTCCTATAATTCTGTCTTCATTTTCTCTATGTGGACTTTTGCTTACCACTCCTCGTTTCTGGGTTTCCCCGGGGGTTCTTCAATTACCAACATGAGTCAGAACAGTCAAGGCCAGTGGCAGTGTCCCTTGCGTCCATGTTTATGACATGGCAAGGCATCCACGTGAACTACACTTCAAGGCAATAATTGTGGAGAACGACCCACGAGAACTACGGAGGCGTTGTTTCAGGTCATCCCAGAGAGTGCGAGAGACGCGGCGCTATCAAGGCTGGAATCAAAGGACGAGGCGCCATCAAAGACAGAATTGCGGCATTCTCAGGCACGCAATTTCTCCAAAAGTCAGGCACGTGAATTTCCTAACGTCTGCTCTGCCACTCCAACAAATTGCTGGCTTTCAACACATTCAGCAAAATTGAATCAATGCAATCTTGACCCAAGTGGGTTGAAAAAAATTCCTCCCACAGTCTTCGCATTTTGTACCAGAACTCCTCTCCAGAGAAGTAATGACATTACAGTTGGCGAAGGAGAAAGGAAAATAGGACGCAGAGAGAAAGCGGCACTGAAAAAATTGTTGTTTTTTTTAAGAGAATAAGTTGGAGACATGGCATTGGATGAGTTATCTGACGTCTTGAATTAACCACAGGGATAGTTCTTAAAGATATGCGTCGTTCAGCGGCGATTACTATTCTGCTTATCATCTATTGGCCCTTCAGTAAGTTTTCGTTTGCATATTGTCAGCATTTCTTTTAACTCGTCATTTTTTTCATAACCCGAAATGAATAATGGTAAAGCGATACGTCTACAGCGGATACAGATCTGGTGAAAATGCACCGATGGCCAAGAGTTTGATACCCAAACCCCCCCCCCCCAATTCAGTTCTTTCAGACGGAGACAAGTTCTGCACTGAAACTGCCTAATGAAGACCTAGCATTGCAGAAATCAAACCGGCCAGCACATAAAAAAACCCACACCAAAAAACCCCGCAGTTTATGGAGGTTGTCAGGGCCAGTGACAGGCAAGTCGATGACTGACGCAGTCAAAGTGACTGTTGCCATAAACTGCGGACAGAGCGTTCACACCACACGGACAGCCATTACAAACCGCTCCATAGAGGAGAGCAGCGGAGCCGAGTCCCGACAGGATGGTCCACCACACAACCTGCCCTGCTGACCTGCAAGTGTCGTTGCACCCACAAGGGCAGGCCGCGTCTGCTAAGGTCGCTCTCTGCAGGACCCACACAACGTCTGCCCCCACGTTCCAATAAAGCCTCTTGCAGTAAACAGCATTCTGTGAACCCGAGTCAGTATTGACTCTGGCACAGTTCGCAATGAATGCGTAATAGACTTGACCCTTAGCATTACAGCATTGCGCCAAAAATAGTTCGTTCGGATACTATTTTTTCTCCACTTTTTACAGAAATCATTCCATGTTTCCATTTCAACACAAACATTTTATTTTACCGATTAAACGCTTGTTTATTGCCACAACAAGAGTAGGTTATAAGAGTTTTGTGTAAAATAATCTTAGAAGTACTTTAACGGCGTATGTCAGGGAGCAGATCGGCTATCCCACAAGCCTCTCGTGTGACCTCCATTTGCATATATCGGACGAAAACCTTCCATCACGTGATGTCAACTGGGCTAGAGACACTTTCACCGGTAGGCGAAGTTTCTAGTGAACTAGAATGAGTAAACAGTGCTCTCCACGCAAACACAACTTTCCATCCAACTGCCCACCACCACCACCACTAACCCCCCCAATTTCCTCCATCAGTATGCTGTGGGGAAGAGGGAGGTTGGGGGAATCGGAAGATGGGAGGTGGGATGGCGTATTTGAAGGGGGGAAAAGGGGGAGTGGATGGTAGGGCGCGCAGAACTAGGGAGGCCCCAGACAGTATCTAACACTCTCGGAAACGGTCATCGATCAACCCGTCAGAAAGGAAAGAGATCTAGATCTCACCGAAAGGAATGGACTTATTGTCCTGGGGCGCGTTCGTCCCTCTTCCATGGCCTGCGTAGACCTACATTTCACCTGCAACGTCGTTCAGGCTTGGCAATCGGGTCATTTTGGGCCGAGTGTAGTTGAGTATCAACTACGTTGTACCTTCGCATGGCCTTCGGAGTTGAAGCCTGAACGGGTGATATAGTTTATGGATATACGAAGACGATAGGCATAAATGTTTATGATAATTTTATGTCTGCTGTAAGTGCGACTGCGCGCGCATGCATGCGTAAGTAAGTAACGCAGAGACACACTGAGACAGGCAGACGGACAATTGGAGAGACAGACTGACAGCCACACAAACAGACACACAGACCGGCACAATTACAAGACATCCAGAAAGATACACACACATACACAGGAGGGGAGAAGGTCAGACAGATGAGAGTAGAAGGGGGTTAGAGAGGAAATGGCGGTGCCTGACTGGAAGCTGTTTGAGGACGGCTCATGATTAGAGGGTCAGTCCTGCAATCGATAGATCGCTGACCAGTCTTCAAGTACGACACGACACTGATGTGACCGATGCTTAGATCAGTGAGTGGTGCTATTGAGGAAGTGGATCTCCCACCGAGGCTGGACGGTTCCGTCTTCAACAAAGAGCTTCTACAATCGGACAGAAAATCTTTGAGAGCAGCATGGCATCCAAACCTATCGTAATCGATTGAGGCATCCTAAATATTGATTTCAAATGGAACACTTTCCTTGACAACAGTGGGGCAACATAACACTGATCAATTCGCCATTATATCGCGATCAGTTTCACGAAATGGGAAACAAATTCATTGAAGATCCGAAGACAGGTGCGATCTTCAACTCAGATATATCCATGTATTACACAACTAGCATGATAAAGAACGGGGAAATTTCCCTCCTAGCGATCCCAATAAAATGCCTTGTCATCTGGTGAAAACCCAACGCCAGAAAGCAAGTTGAATATTCATGTTCATCATTTCACCATAATTGCGGACTTCCCATTGACTGATCAGGATTTCACAGTTGAGACCCTCGAGTCGACAGACGTCTACGGACTAATGACACGCCAAATTTCCCTCCAGCTAAGGTCACGGAGGGCAGCGAAGACCCACTGACCCAAGATTCCCAAGGAGAGGTGCCTCTAGCCAACACACAATCGGAGACCGAGAGCTGTGCAGACTCCTCTAGGAAGTCTCAGACGGGATGCAAAGCCAAGGAACCAGGAGGTTTTCACATCGTAGTCCCTTCTCCCACAAACGGCCTCTTGGGAATGGCAAATTGGCCAGTCTGCATGAGTGTGCCAAAGGGGAGGCGGCAATGGGAAGCCTCACTTGAGGGAGAAGGAAGTCTGCTCGCCATGATGAAAGATGCTTAGAAGGGTCTAGGAGGTGAGAATACCGCTCACTGTTTATCGTGGCGATAGTTACGCTGTAATATGACGTCCTGAAGAATTACTAACACGGACAGGCAGACACGCAGGCTAATACGCAGGCGGGGAGACAGCAGGCACACAGCAGGCACACAGAGACAGACAGACAGACAGACAGACAGACAGACAGACAGACAGACAGACAGACAGACAGACAGACAGACGGACGGACGGACGGACGGACGGACGGACGGACGGACGGACGGACGGACGGACAGACAGATGCTCAGGCAGACACACACAGATGAACAGACACACAGACGAACAGACAGAAAAGCAGGAGGACGGATGGACTGATGGACGACTGGACAGTTAGGACAGAATCACACATGCGCGCGCTCGCGTGCACGCACACACACACACATTAACGCACATACGTAAAAAACACACATTCACACACACACACACACACACACACACACACACACACACACACACACACACACACACACACACACACACACACACACACACACCTACTGACTGCCAGCCTGTCTGCTTGACCGACGGATTGGCAGACTAACAGAATACAAAACAAAAAGAACGCCAAACAGAAATAACCTCCTTCTCTCTCTCTCTCTCTCTCTCTCTCTCTCTCTCCCTATCTCTCTCTCTCTCTCTCTCATCCCGTTCACCATAGTGTCAGGTATCACTAGAGCAGACGTGCCGACCTTGAAGTATTTGTCTTGGTGGCGGAAAGGACAGTTTCAGCATGCCCTTCAGCTCAAATGTTCTCTCTCGCCCATGAAAACTGGCGACACATGGTGAGAGGATTTCGCCAGCTTGTGGAGAAAGCTTCCCCATGGAATGGTGCAGAAAGTCGCAGCCAGTGTAGGGAGGGAAAGGGAACGAGAGGGGAAGGAGGTTCTGAGTGACAGGGGGAAACGAGAATGCAGTAGAAAGTAACAAGAAAGAAGGGGGTAAGGAAAAGATGTACAGGAAAAGGGGGGTGAAGGGGGCCGGGGAAGGGGGAGGAGAGGAGGAGAGGGGGGGAGGGAGAGAGAGAGAGAGAGAGAGAGAGAGAGAGAGAGAGAGAGAGAGAGAGAGAGAGAGAGAGAGAGAGAGAGAGAGAGAGAGAGATGGGGGGGGGAGCTTGGGGAAAGTGATCCTGAGTGAGGTTTGTTCTTGAATGTCTGGGATTCTCAACGGAAGGAAAATGACCTTGAACTGCACTGGGGAGGGACTACAGTCGTCGGGGGCTCAACAGCTTTTGGGAAGGGGGTGGTGGGTGGGGAGGGAGGGGGTGGGGAGAAGACCAGTCTACAAGGAACCCTACCCTCACTTCCCTTGAGGAAAAAAAAGACGAGAAGTGCGTTATAAAAGATAAAAGACTTTCTGTGATTAAATAGAAACACCTCTGTGTTTCCAGCGCGCCAGACAGCACAATCAGTTGAAAGAAATAACGACCTCAGTCTAGGCAGAGGTGGAGAAACTTGGCAACATCTGCCAGTATCTTATCGCTACAGGCTGCTCGGGGAAGTAAAAATACACACAAAAACTTATCAGCTTCTCGGTCGAGTCGAGATAGGTGAAACGTCCTGCAAGTGTCAGCAGACGACGGGGTTCTTGGGACGGGAAGGCAAAAGTGCACGGAATAAGCAACGAAGAGCAAAACAAGAAGCACACGCCATAGTTAGATATCCTCGATCTTTCCTCCACTACAGAGAGTCGCATGATCTCTTCCGTCGATGGTTCATTCATTCGGAAAAGAGTTTCATCTGCAGTTTCAAAATCATGCTGTATCATGGAAACGTTTTAACACTTCGACACAACTAATTCATTTTCCAAATTGTCTATCTGTCTAGATTCTTTCCCTCGTTCGATTCTTTATAAGATAAGGCAGAATATGTTATTAGTTGTGGTTTCATACAAGCGTAGTCCACACGAAAAATTACAGGCGTCAATATTACTCACGTGCTCATCCGTTGTTTACAATATTAAGTATTTTTCCCCAGCAACATTCTGGACCAAAGAACAACTTCAGTCGATCATCTGGTTAATTCATTACAATTTTTATTTGGCATGCATTCTTTCAAGAAATTACGAGACAGTCCGCAACAAAAGTGATTAAAAAACCAAACTATCGTCTCTAATCTCGTACATAACAACCATCCAATCAATTCTGGGTTTTTTCTCTCCAAAAACGGCACTCCATCATTTCGACGCTCATTAGCCAAGACAAAATAACTAACGGGCTCCCAACGAGCAATGCAAAACTCGCAACTTCTCGTCCCTTGCAGATTCTGTGCAAGGCTGGGAGCTGAGATACGTCACGCGAGTATGATGAGAAAGGCGGACGGCGAGGGAATGACAGGAAGGGAGGAAAGCGAGAGAAGAGGAGGCCGCGTAAAGGGGAAAGCGAGAGAGGATCATGAGGCGAGAGGATGGTGGGAAAAGTAGAAGGAGGAAGGGAATGTCGGGGATGGAGGAAGGCAAGGCGGCCGTGATGGGAGACGTGACGGGCACAGAGCAACGGCGTCCTATGGGCAGGATCGCTGCCAGAGAGGCAAGATCGACCACGGGCTCCCGAAGGACGTGGCTTGATCACCAACCGCTATGACCGACTCGTCTTCCGCTCTACGCTCCGCACACATGACCTCCCCAGATACTTCTAACAGCATTGCTCACCTCACCCTCCCTGTGTGTGCGCGCGCGCGTGCGTGTGTGTGTGCGTGCGTGCGAGTGCGTGCGCGCACGTGCATGTGTGAGGGGAGAAGGGTCTGACTATTGATGCAGGCAACTCCTTATGAGAAGGGGTGCTTCTTTCTGCAAAGAAGATGAGTTGTTCTCTTGACAATGCAAAAAACTAAACACAACAAACACCCGTTTTGACTGCCAAAGTGGTGACCAGGTCTCGTTTTGGGATAAAGATCCTTGCTCCCCGTTAAATGTGAAAATGTGTATTCCAGTATTCTTACTCAGAACTATGAATTGTCAATGGTTGAGTGACTGCAACAAACGACAGGTCTTCATTGCAAGAAGGTGTATGTCCGAGCTTTACAGAATAAGAGCTTGTCTTCTGAGGAGCAAGCCATTATCTCGTTCAAATCTTGCCTGAGGAGATTCACCATCGATGTCGCACCTAACGCTTCCCGCGAGGTTCTGGTCAGCGCAGGAGAGAAGCAGGCCGAAGAGAAACGCTAATCTCTTCACAGAACACCCAGCTCTCCCAGGACTTCCTCAAGCATTGAGATGACCTAGTCCGTGAATTTCCGTCAGACTTCGGAGTCCCTCCCTCGCTACGCCAAGTCCTGATGTCTACGCCGCTGGCTTTTCCCGTCTTTCTGGGCCAAAAGGAAACGAGCGAAAATAGCGATTTGGGTCGATATTCCCTTTCCCCCCAAGAATGCAATCAAGCAAGCCCCGGAGAGGAACAGCTCCGCTCCCCGCTTGCCTGCTGCCTGTCCGCCCAACAGAGGGAATCGGAATCCGACCAACCCTCAACACGACTATCAGAGGAGGAGATTCGATTATCGATCCGGCTCGTCGAGTACTCTTCCCTTCCGTCCCTAACCCAAGCTCTGGGCCAGCCCCGGTCCAAAGAAAATCGCTGCCGCTCGAAAGCGCTGCAAAGGAGACCCTCCAGTGCTGAGGTACACGTCCATCCCCCTTGCTGAATCCTCTGTTGTTCCGCTTCAGTCACGTAGAAGCGCCATCTTGCTTTTTTTGAAAATAGACGACAGTGGCACTTTCGGAGAACAGAAAAGATACACTTTTCACGCCAGTGATGTATGTTAAAATGATATGAGTGCATTAATCACGCCTTCACTTTTTAACGAATGATCATAACAGCAAACTGCTTCGATACCTCCATGTAACCTTGAAAGTCATTCCTATTCCCATGCAAAAGGCAGCCATTCGTTACAAGAAAAAAATTTGCATTTCATCACACACAAGAAGACAGCACAGCCTTCTTCTAGACGCTCTGAAAAAGTTTCAGTCGGCAAAGCCGCATTCCGACAAAACCGATTCCTCATCGTCTGCAGCTTGCAGAGAGTGTTTGCCACTCTTCCGGTCAACACCAGGCGCCATTGGAGTCGTGTTTGCAACTATTACTGCGATCCGGGCCGGCAGTTCTGCTGGAACCTCTGAGACTTGGGGCAATCGATCTGTGTCGGCCATCACGGCGGGCTCTGGGAACATTCCCCGTGTCAACAGGGGATCCACATTGAATACGGGAGCAAATTTTCCTGTCGATTGGTGAGTTTGATCCACACGATAATCTGTCGCTCGACCATCTCATATAAATGTCATGCGCGTGATCTTCAACAAATATGCTTTCTTTTTCCCGGCTTATCGAGTCCGAGCCGTTCAGACACTTGAAACGTTACGCCGAATTCGCGCTCCGGGAATGGGCACGGGGTTTCCTGGCTTCCATGTTCTACGAAACGCTAAGGCCATGCAATCCTTGAAATAGCCGTTATTAACAGTTTATGGACGCTTTAAGTACTGAAATGAGATCAGCGATGACAGTCAAACGTGAATCCTTTGGTAACTACTTTTTGTTTTTTGAGGCGCCTGTCCAAAAGATGAACTCTTGAGTGCGTGTTTGCCGGAAAATCCCCGATTAGTTTTTCATATCGGCGACTGACATGTCATGCTTTGAGCGCATAACATTGAAAAAGTGTATAAGTCTCATAGGAATACTACGTAGGCGTGTATGGGATTTTCCTTTTCAGTAAAAGCATACGACTACGGAGGCTACACATACTTTACTGCAACATTCATTACAATGCACCCAGAAGCCGAGTCCGAGCGCTCTAAAAATTCTTGAGATTCACAGTAGCGCCTGAATGTGTGGGTGCTGCACAAGTACAACAACAAACGTTGCATCAGCGCTCTTGTCTTATAAAACCTGGCCAAGAGGTAGCAGTAGGCAGGCAGAGCCGCCATACCAAGAACTTTATTACAACAAGGTGTGGAAGAGGTGCCGAAGACGATCGAATCATCTCCTTCGGTCTCCACTGCAGTCCGTCTGCAGGCGAGGAAAGTGCTAGAGCTTCACTGGCAGCTCCGAGCAGCCATAAGACACTGGCGAATCGGTTGCGTGCAGAGGGTGCATAATATCCTAACAGTTCCCAGACAAGAGGAAAGGCTGCCGCCCACATGAAGTCTTCAAGTACGAGGTCCTCCCTATGCATAAGGGCAGACCATCGACCACTATGGAAACACAGCTGTACAATAGTGCAACCGCAGAAAGGACTCCTTTTAGTGAATCTGGGTTGGCTAATGTAGTTTGAGAGCTCCTGCGGGACCAGACATTTTTAACCCTTTCCTTTCTGAGAGCAGATGTGGCTGACGTGCATGGGCAGGTCTATTCTCAGAGAAGAAGGTGTCCAGTTGGCCTAGGCAGAGTGCGGATAGGCCTCCTGAGTTGTGTCCTGGCACAGACACAATAGTAGGTCTAACCCACCCAGAAAAGACTGACCTTTGCACTGCAGCAACATCTGGTTAAGGAAGGGAAAGGGTTAATTGAGCCATCCTCAAATGTTGCCGTTGCGTGATGCTGCCATCTGACCGTCACATCTGCGTTAAAATCTTCTCTGTGTATGCACGTTCTCAAATCTGATTTTACCTTTCCTTCTTTTGAATCACGTCAAATATTTCATAAAATGATCTTTCTTTCAATAAAACTGTCAGCTCCTGTTAGGATTGATATGCAGTTGATTTGATGTATACAAAGTGACAAGCCACTGAAGAGTTGAAAGTCATGCCACACGAGATGTCCAGTGACACAAGACAAAGGAATGCCTTGCACGTATACCGGGAGACAAGGGGCTGGTTTCCTATAAGCTGTCAAGAGCTCTACAACCCTGGGGAAATCAGGGAGCCGGAGAGCGCGGCAAAACCATTTACATGCGCCTCTCTCGTGAACGAGTCCAGGTGTTTGTCTTCATGGCAATCGCTTGAGGTAATCACACTGAGAAGATCACAGATACAGGGACTAAGAGAGAGAGAGAGAGAGAGAGAGAGAGAGTGAGAGAGAGAAAGAGAGAAATTGTACCGCGCATTTCCATTCTCGCTGGAAATTGATTTACATCTACTGCTTTCCACGCGAATCCTGCGAGTCATGTAGTTAACGACGCCGGACCCTACGAGTTAACCACTAAGGTGCACTTTTTCAACTTTTCCTCAAATCGAAATGCAGAATAGTTCTATTCACTGGATGTAATTATGATCACGAGCTTAACTCTGTACCACAATAATCCTCCAGGTTGTGATGACGTATAAAAAGAGAACATAACGCAGCCGCTGACTCATGCTTTGATTATAATCATTAACGTTGATAATGCGCCCAAGAAAACACAGCAACGGACAGAAAACAATTTGTGGCTACAGCGAAATCTATCACTTGTCAAAGCCCGACAAATATAAAGAAAAAGTAAATATATATGTAGAAATACAATACGCATAAGGGTTTGGATTCGTTTGCAAACGACCTTCGGTTTTCAAAGTACATCACGCTATCTTGGAAACTCAATTCGACAATTGCATGAAAAGGTCTTCAACCTGCCAATAAATCATCCGACACACGGCTACAGTAGAGAGTGTGCATGCCAGAGACGGGAAGAAAATGGCGGAAGATGAATGTGTTAAAAAAATCAGTTCAAAAGAGAGACGCAAACACTGCACTAAATGATCATTTGTAGAGTTAAAACATCAGTCAAAATCAATGTAACATCCCGTTATAACCCACAGCGATAGCAACTTTCAGTACAAGCTCTCTCGCCAACCACTTGGGAAGTCGCACAGTATGACATCATTATCCTTCTACATACATCCCATAAGCATCATCATCATGGCGAGTCAAATAGCTGGACTGAGGCGGTTTTTGAGACAACCCAATCTGTACACGGGGCTTTTGAATTATGAAGTGCGAGTCTCTCAGGCATCAGATGGCCAATCGGGCGTGCCAATGCCGATCATCTCTAATTGTTGAATGAATCCCCAAATGCATTATTGAGAATGATAGTCCGCAGACCAAACATAATGAATATGACAATGAACAAGAAAACGAGGATAAAATCACAGGGCAAACAGTTGGGCAATCGCTCAGAAACTTAGTATGAATTAGAAATTTTATCATATCTATTTTGTTCACTTCCTATTTGACATAACAAAGACGGGGAAAGTTCAAATTTACTTGAGTAACAGTTTATTTGCGTGGTTTTAAGACGGCATGTCCCTCATCGATTATGAAATTACAGAGGATTTAGACCTGCTATTCTCACACTTGGCATTTTATTTATTATCACCTCGCCACTGTTATTTTACCACGCATGGTTGAAACCTGCTATTTGCCGTTTGAATTGTGAGACTACAGATTTACACTGCGGCTTGAGCTATGATTTTTTTTCTCTCGATCCTAGCCTCGTTTTCTCATGTGCTGTCACAAATGATCAAAACAAGAATACAAAAAAACAGTATCTGTCACTCAAGCGTATCTCCCCTATAGGCAAAAACACACTTCATCACGCCAGGCCTACTCACATCTGGGGCTCTGCCAGAATGGCGCGGGTTTTCTGGGTGGCGATGAGCAGGGCGCCGCACAGCCCGCCCAGGCCCAAGAGCAGCAGGATCCACGCTGCCAGGGAGGCGCAGGGCACGTGGGACAGGCATCGGAACAGCTTGTCGCAGCAGTTGTCCGACCGACCTGCAAACCAGAAAGAAAGCAGAACGTCAAGTCGAGGCACACAGAACATTTTCGTCATCTTCCTCGCTGTGAAGACGGTTGAAAAGGGAAATTTTCGCAGCGGGTTACCTTGTTGCCCTTCTCAAAGTAATAGTGCAGAAAAAGTGTCACAAATATAGCATGGATATAGTTAGCTAAAAAGTTTGTGGTTCCCGAAAAATATACTCTTCAAAACCTGAGAGGCTTGTTTAGGAGAGTACATGTATGAGGACAAACTGTTTCAAGACATTTCTGCACTGATGGTTGCCTGCTGGTGTGGGAGGAACGTTAGTGCATGTGTGTCAAGAAGCCATATGGACCAAAGTAGGATTGCGTATTGATGTGAAAAAAGTGTTGGCACACGTTCAACAAGGTGGCACATCGACAGGGATTACCTCACCGTTTGTTGCATGTTGACGCGTACAGATTGTTAGCAAGTGTGTGACGAGGAATGTGGATGGGGACTGGGGATGATTTCACTCAGTCACTGTGGCTCAGTGACGTGCAAGAACGTGCGCAATAAGTATACAACTAAGAAGGATGACTTACATGCACGTGTGCACGGAATGTTGGTGCACGTACAGCAATATGTATGGACAAATGAACCCATTGTGCCATGATGGTGATACGGGGAGAATGCATGTGTGTTAAGATGTTTTGGGGTCATTGTACCGAGATATATAGATGTAGGCGTGTTCACATGTGTAACCTTCAGGCTAATTTTTCGAGGGATGTGAGAGACATTATGCAAGAACATATTCCATAATTAATACTTTTATTGCACCGTTAAGAAGCAGTATCATTAACGTTTGCTGAAGTATGGCAGTCCACAGATAGTATTCACTATAATGCACTCACCACACACTCATTTCGTCTTCAGCACAGTCTGTCTGACAATCTATTTTCGTTCATCAAAAACGAGTGTGATGTCAGCAAGACACAAAAGTGGAAACAGACATATTATATGCATACACACACGCACACGCGTATATCGAACTAAGAGTAGCAGGTGCCGATATCGAAAGTGCAGGAGCAAGCACATTGGCATTTTATGCTGATCTGCACTTATAATACAGAAATATCGTCTCCCGGACATCCCCAAATAACACGAAGACGGGATGCCCGACGGTTTCCTAACGTGCGCAACGCTGGTTTGCAATAAAAAAGAGCGAGTGTGTGTGCGCGCGTGTTTGTGTGTGAGTGAGTGCGTGCGTGCGTGCGTGCGTGCGTGCGTGCGCGCGCGCGTGAAAGCACCTTAATTCCTGGAATATGCCCAGCGCTCATGCTACAAAGCAGCAATAATTAGCGTAACGATGTACCATCGTCCATTAACTTTTTCAGACTCCATCAGCAGACGACAGAACACTCCATCTCTTACAACGCGAGTAAGGGCCCTGAAAAGAGCTCATAACGACTTTGCCCTCGACAAACTTTTCAACGCTTCCATGGACTTCGCCCCAAACCCAAAGAGTGCCAGAGTGCCGCAGCCGGAGTACCATTCTTTCCTTCACAGTAGACAAGGAAAGAGGAGAAAAAGAAGTGGGGGTGGGGGGTGGGGAGGAGGGAGGAGGAGGGGGGGGGTGTAGGAGGCAGGTGAAGCCGTGTATCTCCTACGAGGAATCTCTACAGGATTCGGAGACAGGCGGAGAAAATAAACTGAGCAACCCCATACCACAGATACAGGTTTCCCCCATCCCCCACTCTTATCTGCTTCTCTCCATCCCTTTCCTTCAATAGGTGGATGACGCCATTCAGAAAGCCCTCAGACGTGTTGGATGCCGACACTCAAGGCTGCAGCCCCGCAGTAGTTGGTCATGTTTGGGCGATATCTGATACACGAAAGGGCCCCAGGGGTGTTATTGTTTCTTGTTGTGATGGATGTGTTTTGGGTGGAGACGAAAGAAATGAGACATGTCATGCATATAGGCTGGCGCCTACACGACAGGATCTTCACATATGTCTCGAGTTTTTTCCCCATTTGGAGATTGATATATTTTTGCCATGATTATTTTCCCAAACAACTGCACCGTAAAAGTTTGAGTTGCGTCATCAAAAGAGTGCAGCAGCAGCAGCAGGAGGAAGGGGGGGGGGAGGAGGAGGAGGAGGAGGGGGGGAGGAGGAGGAGGAGGAGGAGGGGGGGAGGAGGAAGAGGAGGAGAAGGAGGAGGAGGAGAAGGAGGAGGAGGAGGAGGAGGAGGAGGAGGAGGAGGAGGAGGAGGAGGAGGAGGAGGAGGAGGAGGAGGAGGAGGAGGAGGAGGAGGAGGAGGAGGAGGAGGATCTACTTTAAAAATAATACCATGGAGACAGTTATAAGAACTGTATGCTACATATAAACATCGCCATCTATGAAACCTATTTTAATGTTCTCAGTATTTAATACTACTCAAAAACAAATGTCCCAACATTAACTGACCACTGAATAGCACTATGTGTCATAGATTTTACACAACTCTTTTGTCTCTTCATAAAATCATCACACTGCTAAGAAACTGCAGGGAGTGAAACTCACATCTCCGCCAAGAACAATAAGTAAAACCAAGTCCATCAAGTTAGCAACCGTGATGATGCTTGCAGCAGGTGACTAATCTCTTCCATCTGTAAGAAGATCCGAGCTCTTAGATCTACCCAGAGAATCCTCATCGCACCTCTTGCTGCTACAGAGAGCGCTGCTGACGGCTGCAGAGCAACAAGGGCCAATAGCCCACTGACTAACCGCCTAGTCACGAGCATGGCCGCCCAGCAGCCCAGCATGGCTTTTGAGGCTAATTCGACTCCCGCCATGCAAGAGCTAAAACACCAGATGGTCGGCAGTTTGCTTCTGAGGGCAAGGCCGTAAATCCTCCACTATCAGTTAGCCAATTTTTGTCTATGGGTCATCATAATATTGGCTCCCATCCCCAAGCAAAACACCCCAGTCAGCGAGTGATAGTCGACGGTGCAAAGAAGTGCAATTACACCATTGAATGGAAACTGCAGTTGCAGTAATTACTAAATGATTTGGCTTCACAAACGCAAGTCAATCTCGTTTAGGAAAGGTAAAGAAGTATTAGCAAAACAGATTCACCAAGGCGATTCCCACACATCCTGTTCTTAGACATCTGATGCAGTATATATTCCTTCAATGAATAGTGCCACGGAAATTGAATTGAACTTTAAAATAAATTATTTGATACGGGTTGTGAATTAGGCAAAACTGCCTTTCTTCATTCAACTCCAGGAATAAAAACATTTAAAAACACCCACTTACACACACACACACACACACACACACACACACACACACACACATTCAAACACACACACAGAGAGAGAGAGAGAGAGAGAGAGGAGAGAGAGAGAGGAGAGAGAGAGAGAGAGAGAGAGAGAGAGAGAGAGAGAGAGAGAGAGAGAGAGAGAGAGAGAGAGAGAGAGACAGAGCAATTCAAGGAACCAGGAAGGCCAGGAGAGGCAGACAGGGTTGGATGACTGCAGTCTGCCAACGCAGGGAATCAGGGAATGTCTTCAGCCAGCCTGCACCGCGTCTGCAACCTGTCTTCACGTCGTGTGCTAGGGCTCATTACTTCCGGTCACTGCGCGGACAAGGGAGATCAGAGGAGGGCTCTGCGCGCTGGACTGATTAAGGGACAGGACGAGAGAGATAGCGGTGCAGTGCAGGCACTGGTGAAACAGCTCATGGCATCCGAAAGGAGTGTCCGCTATGGGACGGCGCGATATACATTTCTGGTCTAAGTTTTAAACGAAAATCCCTGAGAAAACGCAAACTCACAAGTTGTCACTAAAAGGAGCACGGAGTTAGGAGAATGGTAGACAATACTGAGGCGTTGTATTGCCACTTTTACAATCTGCTTCTTTGAAAGTAAGTTAATTCTTCTGCGACTTCCAGTCTCTGACGTGGACGAACTGGACACGAAACACATATGCGTTTTCCGTCTGCGAGATCTCCCAGCCGACTCTGTCAGCAAACTCATGCTCTGAAAAGCCAACTTTTTTTGCAATGTCCAATTATTTATACATTGTCATTTTGTGACACATTCACATGCCAAATGATACTCTTTCGCACTTTTTCTGCTAAATAAAACTCTCCGCCTCTTTTTGCAGGTTGTCTTCGTTGAAGAGAGAAAGAAGAAAATAAAACACAACCGAATGAGACAAGTGAAAAATGGAATACTAGTGTGCATATCAGAGCAAACCATGACAACGAAAAAACTTCTTTCAAGTTTTGTCTCTGACTGACAAACATCAACTGCTGACATAAGATGTCTTTAAACTGTATATCTCATAAACAATATGTTTCCGATTATTCCTTCGATTAATCATTCTTTGAAGCTCATTCAACTTGCAGGCGTAATTCAAAGTCCTGCAGATTTTGTGTGCCGAAAATCTGCACCCGAACACACTAGTCAAGTGGCACGCTAATGCCCCAACCATGCACTTCTGCTACGCTCATCTCATTATTGTATTCCTCTTCCAATGGATTAATCACTACTTTAGCTATAACCCGCAAGCCAGCACAACAATACCAGATGGAGCTGATTGTAGGATGGGATTATGGTAGGTCATTACAAACAGCCTACCACGATGGAACAAACGAAAGGTTACATAGCACTAAGCATGAGTATTAGCCTACTGTCGTGCTTCCCAAGAGGCATTCACACCACCAGAACCTGTTGAGTTGCTACATACACCTCAGCAGTTGCCATTCCTAAACTACGTCGACTTTGTTGCAGACTTTCAAGGTCTGCAGATTTTCAAGGTTTCTGCAGGGCTCGATCGCTCCATTTCCTTCAGCACCTCTTTTTGGAGTTTTGGGCAGCTCTTCGTTGATTGAGTTCTCAAGTACAACGTGGAGATTTATCGCAGCAGTTAGAAAAACGCCAGGAATGAGACTCCATTAATCAAAACGCCACATAAAGGGTTGCTAAACACACACACACACACACACACACACACACACACACACACACACACACACACACACACACACACACACACACACACACACACACACACACCAAACAAGTCAAGTGCAAGAAAGACTTATGCACACAGAACGTGTAGAACGTGTTGGGACTAATTTGTAGCAAGCCATTTACTGTACTCAGGCACGCAGCGCATTTATGCAAGCAAGTTGTTATGAGCACTTGCATGTGCATTAAACACAGATGTGAGTACTTATGTGTGTGTGTGTGTTTGTGTGTGTGTGTGTGTGTGTGTGTGTGTGTGTGTGTGTGTGTGTGTGTGTGTGTGTGTGTGTGTGTGTGTGTGTGTGTGTGTGTGTGTGTGTGAGGTTGAGAGAGAGAGAGAGAGAGAGAGAGAGAGAGAGAGATAGATTAATCTAGAAATACCACGTAGATTAGCCAGACCGCCCCCTACCTTTCCAGACTGCCATTCTGCATCTGCCCTCTGGGAAGGGGGTAAAGATAACCTGGGAGATAGGCACTAAGTAGTTAACTGGAAGAGGATAGATGGGGAGATAGGTAGGGAGCAGTTGGGAGGGGGTGCCCGTAGGTGGAGATTAGACCCACTCCGCTGGCAACTGAAAAACTCACATAGATTGGCGATAGAGAGATAAGCACAAAGTCCCCCAGTCGGGGGCACGAAGGGGCGGGAGTGCAGATTGGAGGACATGTAAGTACTAGGCCCCCAGGGAGTGCAGGGAATGCACGAGGACACCCATCAGATAATGACTGGTCAAGCAGCATGCCTCTAGCTTCAATGCCTTTATTCACCTCCACCCCTGAACCATTTATCCATCCGTCCACAAGTATCCACCACCTCAATAAGTATCTACTCCTTCAGCGGCACCCATCCTCCCATTGGGATCCACCCCTTCCACACGTCTCCATTCTTTCATCCGCCTCTAAAATCACCCATGGTCTTCCGCCAGGATTACCGTATCGTAAAGAATCGTCTCACTCGTACTACGAAAGACGGTCCATGATAGCCTCTTCGTTTCATTTCTAGGCATTCCCTCGTTCAGCGTTCGGAGACTTCACATCCCTTGCTTGTGCTTCTAACCGTGCTTGTTGAGGAGTGGAATGCTTCAAATAAGAGAATCCTCTTTACACTCGCTACTGTAGGGGAGTTCATTATATTGAAATGGCACACCTAGGTACAGGGACCTTCTTGGATGCACTCAATGGCCGATCAAGTTTGAATCATAAAAGGGAACTCGACAAAATCAATTCACAATTGCAAATCATTTATGCGTTCGTAGCTCGCTCACATCGCGTTTCTGCTTTCAAGCCCGTCATCGTATGCCTTCCTTTCACATCTGAGTCAACGTGTCACACCATCAAAAGGCCATTTCTCAAGCAGTTAGAGACATGAACCAGACATCACAGGGAACAACCTTGTTATTAAAGCTCTCAGTGACCAGCTACTGCACGTCATCACCTGGCCATAGCTCCGAAAGAACACGGGCATACACACACGAAGCAGACAGACAACTCAGCAGTCAGCGCCGTATTTCAACACAGCGCGGGTGTACAGGCGTATAAATCACTCAAAGATAGGCCGGCAGACAGAGATGAGCGATTCCTAACGGCTTCACAAGCTCTCCGCCCAGTCTGGTTGGAGCATCTGCAAGTGCACGAGAGAGAGAGAGAGAGAGAGAGAGAGAGAGAGAGAGAGAGAGAGAGAGAGAGAGAGAGAGAGAGAAGGCAGCAGCATCCCTCAAGTCTGCTATCGTTCCTAGGACCTGTGGTGCTGACTGAAGCCAACCAAACCCACGCTATCGGGTCAGAGGCTCATAAACTATCTGGTACACAAGCTCCTCCACCTCCTACACCGCTCTAACCCCATCTCCTTCTCTCTTGCTCTCTTGGTCTAATGAAGGCGAGGGTTGACCAAGACCCTCACTGTATCCTAAGCTTATCTGTCTTTTAAGAGGTCGTAGATTGCAAGAAAGAGGCAAGACACTGGCTGGTGTGCAATACTGCTTCCCAGGCTCGTATGGGAGACTGACTGCGGTTACTGGTGTTGTTCGAGAAGTGCTGCTGTTGTCTAGATAGTGTGCGTGTGTATGTGTGTGTGTTGTGTGTATGTATGTGTGTTAGTGTGTGTGTGTGTGTGTGTGTGTGTGTGTGTGTGTGTGTGTGTGTGTGTGTTTGTGTTGTGCGTGTTTGTGAGTGAATTTATGTGCGTTTTGAAAAATAAACTTTTTTCCTTTGAACACCAATATTTTGCAGTCCTTTCCATGAAAAAGTGCATATATAGAATATTCACAACTATATTCATCTTCCTAATAGTGTGAAGTATCCTTCGGGCAAATAATAGGTATCAAATCTACTTGACGTGTGGCATTGCAGCAGACGATACGTTGCTCTAGAAATAATTGTCTGTAACTGGAGACCCTAATGCAATGACTCAAAGGCATGACTCCATTGCCAGTTGAGGTACCGTTTTGCAGGATATCCTTCTGTGATAAGGTGCACCTATCACCGAGTGTATTGTACATCTACTGTGTTCATGTCATAAGGTACACCTATCACCAAGTGTATTGTACATCTGCTGTGCTCATCCTCTATTCAGTTATCCCTGCTTCTGTCTCTCCCAACCCCCTATCCTGTGTGTCAGACCTCTCTCCAACCCCCCTTCCCCATCCTTTCTGTAAGGCAAGCTGACCAGCTGACCGCTCTGTGACCCCTCCTCTGCTGTGGTCTGATTGTTGGTGCAGCTGCCCTGTCAGTCACTCCTTACATTAGCGTGACCCCTGGCTAGTGAGCCGTTCTCCCACTCTGGCATCTGAATTGTAACATTTGACTATAAATCTGATGTTTCCTCTCAAGTAAGACAACCACTTGCAACGGCATATGATTCATTCAATAGACTGTGTTATGCTGAATGAGGCAACATTTGTAAGAAGTAATTTCAAAGCGAGTTAAGTTAAATAATCTCTCTTTTCTGCCAAATGGAAGCACAACCCAGGAACCAGGGTTAGGATCTGGGAAATAATCTACACCCTGGCTCCTGTGAGGTCCGTGCATTCCCTTGTTAAGGGGGAACGGCACGCAAGACGAGAGAGACCACTTCCACCACGGTCTAGAGAGACCACTGCCACCATGGTCTTGGGTTGGTCCAGGCCATTATCATCAATCCTCGGACCAGCAAGCACCTCCTGTACCCATGGGTGAAAAATAAAGTTGTGGAAAGCAGCTACGGTTTAGTCTCATGCCTGCGCCCTGCTACCATCATGCCTTATTCCACTCCACCACACTTCATCTAACTGAGGCTGTATATTGGCAGGCCAACTTCCCTTCCTTTTATTGGAGACAGTCATGAGGAAGCCCGTCCAATGGCAGCGTAAAGGCCCATCGATTGAATGGAAATAAATGTCAAAGAGGCTCAACGATATTCGGGTCATTATCGAGGGACAACGCTACAAGGCCCTCGGTAGTAAATCTGACAGTGCTGAACTTTGCAAGGTGCTGCCACACGGGCAGAAGATAGGCCACGATTGATTCCGAGTTGAAGGACCGTCTACAATGAGCTGTTGGCTTGAAAAGCTAAAATATAATTTGATTTTTTACTCTCCACAGATGATCTAGTTCCAAGGGAGCGTAAATTAATTTTAGCATATTTCACACTTACTCATGACAACGTCACTCACAAATGACGTGAAAACACTTTGCTCCAAAACAGCAGTAAGCATGCTTTTACTTCGTCTCTCTTTTTCTCCGTTGGTCTGCATTTGTTCCACAAATCTCCTTGATACTTTCTAGTTCTAACCTTTGGCGTACGTACTTGTACTTATGAGAGCGCGCTTGTTTGTCCGCCTGCATGTGCGCGCGCGTGTGCGTGTGTTTGTTGTTGAATGAATGAGAGAGAGAGAGAGAGAGAGAGAGAGAGAGAGAGAGAGAGAGAGAGAGAGAGAGAGAGAGAGGATTAATTATTTTAATAATTTGCTTGGCTATCTCTTCCACGTCCTTTCTGACATTTATTAGTAACGCTGTTCGTTAGGTCTCAAAAGCCTAACTTCTTCAAGGTGAACTGGATTGCATCAACCGTAGGACATTCCTTGTCTGGATGCCAAAAGACGCTCAGTCATTACCACTTGCTTGTTGAGCTCTTGACTCTGGAAAAATCAGTCAGCTGCACATACAAAACTTTACTCTTTAACCGCGCCTTGCAGCTTCAGTCGTTATTTCCCTAATCTTCTGATGTGGAAGTCTACATTGTTTCCATCCTCTATCTCTGTAGATGTAGCCTATAGTTTCCACTCTCTCATATCAACGCAAATTTTCCAACATCAAAGAAGACATTGAATTCCGAGTTACTCGTCTTCACGGAACAACGCTCTGCATTACATTACATTGGTCGTTGCCATGGTAGTAATGTCATCTGTAATTAATGACTGCCTTGATATGTCCTGAATATCCACCTCGATTTGTCAGCACAATGAAGTACAAATGAAAGAGCAGCAACATCTGTGATGGCGTGGACATAGCCCTGTTTAGAAACGAACGTGGACCTGCAAAAGCAAACAAGTATGCCTGCCAGGAGACTCCAGAAAAAATCCTCTCCATGCCTCCACCGACTGGAGAGCTCCACACAGAAGCAGAAGCATAGAAGATGCTCTCCCGTGCTATCTGAGAGACGCTGGGCTGCAGGGACGCCCATGACAGGAAGGGGAGATAAGCATGCAGACCCAGACAGACGAGACAGTCGGGGATAAACAACACGTCTTTGATGTATGTTCATTTAAAGCTGCAGAGATTGCCCAATCTCCCAACTATTTTGGAACATGTTCGCAAGCAGTAAAGTATCAGAAAACAGGTTTCTATGTCCTTTACAACTCAATTTCCAGAACAGGCAAGTTCGTGCCACTACGCATGCGCAAGCGCGCAAACACGAATGTGCTGCTTTTCTTTCAAGAATTCAAGTGCGCTAGTCCGTCCTTTCGAGAGTGTATCTAGAAAAGGACTGGATTTTCACACACATCATTTCGATACTCTCCAGAATGTCACTGCATTAAGAGAGTAATAAAATCCCCAAAGAAGAAAATCGATAGTGGAGATGACTACTCCTGCATTGAGTCACATCCAGGAGGGGCGATATCTTGACATTATACAAAATTTGCCGAAGTAGGTGGGTGGCTGGGGCGGAAGTGAGGGTATTGATTTGCGAGGCTTCAGGGAGGGTGCACGGATTCATAATAAGTCAGCTCAGCGCCGTAAAAAGACCAGTAGATTAGCCGCCCATACCTACGAGGCTGTTTGGAGATCCGCTTGTGCCATAAAGAAATTAACTCTCTCTGAAATGTCCGACCAAAGAGATTTCCAGAAGAAAGCGCCACCGCTGCAGGCACAGACATACACTGGTTTTGGAAAAAGGTGTATGACAAATGCAGAGTGAAATGATTGTGGGTTTCAAGCGTAGCGCATCCTAGCAACCATTGTCACGAGCAAAGTTTCTTTGTTTCCCCCGCTTGTAATAATAGCACGTTCTGACATTTCAATTCACACATCCATACATGCACTCAAACACACCAGAAGAAAAAAGCAGCATTAATGAGCTCACACATCTCTAACCCAAATACTAACACATCATCTTGAAACAACTTAAAAGGAAAATGACTTCTCCCATGAGAAGACAGACAAACTCGCACGTCTTGAATACAAATACATGTACTAACACAATCACCAATAAAGAACCCGATACAAAGCAAGAAAGCCGTCTATTCCTCCATGTGGAGCAAAGCGAAGGGCCTACATCAGAATCAAGGTCTCACAGACGACTGGAACCACTATCGATCTCATGCCTCGGCAGTCTCGGGAACCGCAATGGATGGAAGTCCTCTGGGATAATATTTGGCTCTCGTCAATCCTCACAACATGTGGCCGTCACAGCCAAAACCAGCCCTTAACCCAGACCTGCCTGTGCACCCCCCCTGTCTGTCTGTCTGTCTGTCTGTCTGTCTGTCTGTCTGTCTGTCTGTCTGTCTGTCTGTCTGTCTGTCTGTCTCTCTCCCTCCCTCCCTCTCTCTCTCTCTCTCTCTCTCTCTCTCTCTCTCTCTCTCTCTCTCTCTCTCTCTCTCTCTCCTCTTTCGCCCTACCCTCATCCATACACACAACACCACCCGATTTCATCACATTCTACCTCACTTCTTCATCTCCTAGCTTCCCATTCTTTCCGTGGAACAGCGACGAAGAGGAAAATACATTGAGAGCTGAGACGAGATCGCTATTCAGATTCCAGGGACTCTTAATTTTTTCTTTGTCTTTCCAAGATTGCCCATTGCCCTGAAAACAGGTCTTCTATCTCAGCTGCCGCTCTTCTTCTAGTGCTCGCTGCTCCTCCCCGACAGGGGCCTTGTCCATACCGGTGAAGCTGCAGAGTTTGTAAACAGTGAAAGAGGTCAAGAAATGCCACGCACTCTCCTTGCAGGCGTCGACAGGACTGGCACCGTGGCAGGGAAATGGGATCCTTCTTGGGGACAAGCAAAGCACTCCCAGGGTGTATGTAACTGGAGACCCAGACGTTGGGTTAGGACCATAGTGCACTTGTACTTGCACCAACCTCGGGTTTCGGTTGTTGGTGCTGGAAGAGGAGTGTGCTTTTGCACTAGGTGGGAGAGCTGTAAGTGCTCGTGCAAGAGTAGAAAGGTCAGAACAACAATGATGCGTGTAACCTTTATGCAAGCACTCATTTACGAAGAAATACTGCAGACGCTGTGCATGCACGTCGCGCGACAAACCATCTGTGCTGTGAAGCTGCTTGAAATATGGCTAGTGAAGTGAGTGACATGGTAGAAGAGCCCAGGCAAGGACTAGAGGTGGAGCTGTTGTCGCAGTAACCTCATCTAACATGATTTTCGGATCAAACGGGCACCTCCATCGACCTCAAGGCAAGCGACGCTTGGGCAAGTCATCAGCGTGGCATCAGCAGCGCTAAGTCAATCTCCCAGGACTCTTAGTTCCCGCGACCGCGGTCCCCTCCTTCCCTGATGAGCCGTAGGAAGATCGGTCTCCCTTTATGACGGCAAATACCCATCAGGCTGATCAGGCGCCCCAGACTAGCAGTTCCACAGTGGAGCTCTTCCTATGGAGACGTCGGGGAGTCCTTTTAAGGGCCATGACCAACGGCGGAAAAAGTCCTCCCCATCACGGCCTCCTTTCCTCCGACGTCTAGACGGCAGCCTCCATTCCAGGGCGGAGCAGAGAAAGGGTCGGAGAGTCTGGTCCTCGTAAAACCTCCCTGCACCCTGTTTACCTAGAGCAGCCCGTCTCGCTGTACTGCTGTGCCTCTGGGTATCACGTTGCAGACGGAAGGAAGCCAAGCTCCTCTACGTATCAGTAAAGATTTGTGGGCGAAGTGCACGTACGCTGTGCCTCAAACAAGCGCTTTCAGGAAACACATCCCCTCTGCTTGCATCCAAGTCCCTTCTGCCATTATCTAACATTCCGGCAACCACACAAGACAAAGCTTCACGCCCGAAGGATGATAGAAATAATTGCATTTTTTGCATCAGTGGATGCCATGGAACATCAACACACACAGTGAATCCCCACACCATTAGGCATGTCTCCATTGTCAAGGCCAGGTCTGTAAGCCTCCTGAGGCTTTATGAGCAAACCCGCCCTAGCAGATGTTCGGCCTTTGTCTGGACCAGCAGGTGCGTTCTACGAAGGCAGACCCACGCTGTGTTTCACTATCGCAGAAAGGATCCTGGCTCAGCGCCCAGAGGGCAGGCATCAACTCGAGAGGAAAACGAGCCTCTTCCTCCAAACTTCTCATCTACAAAACAGATGTGATGTGTTGTGGCTCAAGACTTCAGCGTCAACGATAATGTTTGGTTGTAAACATGCCATAATGAGTATAAGATTAGTGGAGGTAGTTGACGTGAATGTTCGCTGTGTAGACTAATGTGTGTTTTTTTCTTTGCACTGGGCAGTAGGTTCTTTCGATGAATGAAGTTTCGGGGATCACTTGAGCGGGTGAACTCTGTGGAGTATTATCTACTACTAATCAATTCCTAAATTAGAATGGTATCATCTCTCTCTCTCTCTCTCTCTCTCTCTCTCTCTCTCTCTCTCTTTCTCTCTCTCTCTCTCAAGCTAGTAAAGGCCGCTGAATAATACAGCTCTCATGAGGTTTGCACGTCCAACCCCCGTAGTGAGAGGGGCTCATCGCAATTTCCCACTACGAGATGGCGTACGAGGCCGTAGCCGTGGCCTTGACCTTTCCTGGCATGGCAGGCGCGCATGCAGCCGCTTGCAGGAACAGGATGCGAGTGAAGGAGCAACGCTACCAAACCACGACGGAAAAGACTGCTGCTAAAGAAGCAGTCTGCTGTCCAAATGTCACCAAACGCCATGAGTATACTGCAGTCGTTGGCCCCCTCATCCCGCAGTACACACACAGTACACGGCAACGTGAACGTAGTCCTAAGAATGTAGCCGCCATTGACAATAAATGCAATAGTGCTCATAAAGACATAAGAATAGGACTACCTAAGTTGATTTTTTAAAAGTTTCTTTTCAAGAAAAAGTGACACTTGTTCGTTTCGCTCGGAGATTTTTTGGTGATATGCCAGGTCTCAATAATTCTTCTTCCTTACATTTTCTTTTTTCATGCCTAAATAGTCAGGTGTTACAATTATTCACAGAAACAAGCAGTTCAGGAATAGATGTCCGGAATATGCACTAAACCTATTGGAATATAATGTACAGAGGTGATCTACATCGCCAGAGGCATTGCTGAAACGTCACATTCTGAGTATCAGAAATTAGAATCAACAACTCAGCGGGGAAATACCTTCATACGATAACAATGTTCCAGCAGTTCATTCCCTTGAACCGTTCACAAGTTCGAGAGTTTCAACCAGCCCTTTCCGCGACTGAACAGCCCCAGCAAAATAACGTTTTTACCTGCTGCTGTCAGTGGAGGTTATTTTTCACTGGCCTGGTGAAATTCTCATTTCGGCCTCTCTTGAAGACGCTCCTGCCGCGCTACACAAATCGATAAGGCAAAGTCGTCACGACGCGAGAAAGAAATGAACAATTTCAATAATTGAATTCGGACTCAAAGTCAATATGTTGCCCCGCACGTACGGATTTGTCGGAAATGAAACTAGTGCAATATCATGCACACGAACTCGCGATGAGCTAATATCCAGCTCGCCAAAGCCGCCAAAGCCACCAAAGGTTAGCGATGACAAAGAATAGATCCATGGCTATTCACTGCATATTTCCTGTAAAAGCTAACGTGATTCTGGCCATGGTGTATGCATCTTAAGTCAAGCAAATGAAAAATAAAGAATGAAGTCTCATATCAACCCTACAGGTCAAATGCATCTTCGCCTTTCTGACCTTCCAATTTAAATAAGTGCATCTCTGTGAAGAAGACAACCCCTTTTCCAAAGTCTTCAATCAATACTCTGTCGCTTCTCTGAAAATCGTATTCAACAGCGTCCCCTATTTGCACTCTTCGAATACCGACATCGTTAATCTTCCCTTCTCCTCTGTTCACCGTTCTCACTCTTCTCTACCATCAGCCATTCTTTCTCATTACAATTCCCCCTCGCCTGTTTTGGAGCATTTGGCCCAGCCATCTGCCTGCCTAAGCTGCAGCCAAGGTATTCCATATTCATCCTTCTCTCTGCCAAACCGGCATCGTCTTTTGCCTATGCTAACCACCTCATCCCGCCCCACTCCATCCTACCCCACCGCACCCAACATCAGTGCTGATTCCACCATCTATTTTCATGTACACATACTTCAGCTCACAACCATCCTTCCAATCATTATGTCCCAATTTCCTTCTTTAGCCACCCCCCCCCCCCCCCCCAAACCCCACCCTGACTCTACTCACCCCCTATCCCCACCCATATTCATAGTTCCTGTGAAGAGGACGGGAGGAGGTGTCTGGCTGCGCGACTACAGAGGCAGGGAGCCAGGCTGGCGTGTGCGAGCGAGAGTCACGAGGAAGGCAGCAGAGATGATGAATAAACCATAGCCTGTCCCTGGGAGTCGACCCAGGCAGCCACCGCCCCATGCATGAGGGGAAGGCTGCCAGCAGAAGTGCAGCAGGGGAAAGGCCCATAGCCCAGCCACTGGAGGCTCCTGAGAAGGACTCGTCATGGAGGACTGGAAAGTCCGAAAGAGGGTCCCAGGATATCAGTCCACTTTCTGCAGAAACCTTCATGGTAAATTTTTTCTCTGCCCAAGCGGCCGAGAAAGGTGTCCGATAGCATCAGCTGTCAATGCGTTTCAATGTTTTAAGTCTCCTCGCTGCTCCGAGGAGATTTGGGAATCTTCCGTTCTGCAGCACGGCGTCTATTCATCACCGTTACGACGGGAAGGATACGCAAAAAACCGCTCTCAGGGCGTTTGATCCATTGGCCTAAGGTTGAGGAGGTTTTCTATTCGATTCTGGAAGATGCAGGAACACATGTTTGAAAGAACCGAGGCTTAGCGCAAGGCACGAACTTGGCTCTTCTATCTTTCTTTTTTTATGCAAAAAGGCAATATCGCGCACATCATCTAAAAAGGTTTCCACAACGTACGTACGTTATTGACACATAAGCAACCACTCCCTCCGCACTGTCATGTTATTTTAATGGCGGTAAAATGACCGTCGGTCTCTGATATGCTTGGGGTCGATTTTCAAACCTCTCGTGGCGTTAGCACCAAAGAGTACAATCAAACCAACACACAGGCAGCTAGGGAGAGAGAATTCACAACCTGACATAACCAACATGTCAAGTCCTGTTGCCCCACTCCTTTACACCGACGAATCATTCTGCCCAACAAATATTACACAACCAGGGCGGCAACCTAACTCGTTGCAAGAAGGATTAAACTGCGCTTGTCCAACCCGATAAAACCTTCGATCCCTTAACCCTATTTATCTGAAGCCAGTGACCTCCAAATCGCTAGTGAGATCCACAAGAAATGTCTGACGTCGGCTTGCCGTTCGATTTGCACTGCATGGGGAGTTCACAGCGTGGAGGGACATCCTGCACGGTTTTGAAAGGCGCTCGCCCACCTTTACGGCACTGTGGCGACGGCACGGACTGCACGTGTCCCGGGTAATCGACCTGCTTGATTTGGCTGAGGTCAGGGTCGAGGATGCAAAACGTTTGAAGTCCCCATCAGTCCGGTTCACGTGTCCCCTCCAAGATGCTCGGTCTTCCTGACCTCTGGGTTAAGACAGGGGATGCCGGCACACTTTGACGTTGCATTAGAGACGCGGCCATACCGCCTCAGGTGCCTGGGCGACATGTGCGGCAAAAACCCATCGCCACGTGCGACCGCATTGCAGTGTTTGACCTGGCAGGCCCCGCAGCCAAGAGGCCCATTGCAGAGCTTGATGAGGGATGGCCTCAAAATGGCACCCGAGCCATCCAAATAGGGAACGCTGAAGAGGAAAGGGTTAGTTAAGCCCCGACCTCTCGTCTGCTGTCAATCTGAAGATGAGCGGTAGCGCAAAATAATCCTTCGTAGGTTTTAATTCGAAGATTTTGTACTAATTCAGCACGCTGTAAGAATGAGAAACGATGAAGCTTTGAATTCAAGTCGCTGTACCGCCGACTTCTTCTCCCCCAAGTCTGCAATAGCCGCTAGGTTTGCTCATTATTCAGATACACAGTGCATGTAGACTGTGCAGACAAGATAAAGCTTGAAATTCCTAGGACCCACTTCAAAGAACCAGCCCTGCCGGCAGGAGGCTTATCGCCAACACATTCCCACGTGCGACACCTCATGTGCGAAATGCTTATCTCACCACGACACTTCTCCCGAAGACGATTTACCATTACTGCGTTTGAACGCTCAGGACAGTCATAAATCCGAATGATAACGAACACCTTCATCGCATCACCCCAAAGCCACCACTTTCAGAATACCTAGGACACTCGTACCGCGCTGATTCGGTGCTCTCTGACGTCTTCAAAGATTGTATACAAGGGAACCGAATCTTACATCAAAGGATTAGATTCATCTTATTGTATTCCTCATGTTAAAAAAAATATGCAAAAGTGCCTTAAGAATCTTCTAAGACCCACAGTTGCCCGATTGTTGGAACACAAGAGAACATTAATGCTTGTTGATGATGCAAAAAACAGTAGTTATATATCTGGACGTTTTTGAACTAAAATGGGCTAAGGAATTTACTGACAATTCATTCTTCATACCGCTTTACAACGCACACAAAAGAAAAATAAATAGTGTGAATAAACAAACAGCAATTCCAGCCAGCCATCGAGGGGATAGCGAAACCTTCGAGCACAGTGCGAATGACTTCTCCAAAAATGGCTGGACTGTTTATATAACCTTGCGTGCCGTACTTCATCGTCCGGCATTTCAAACACTAGCCTTGCCTCTCCCCCACAGCATCCTATCAGCCTCTCATTCTGTCCAGTGGACAGCTTATCGCCCCTGGAGGACAAATGCTCTCATCAAGCTCCTGTAGTCAGTGCTGTCGGGAGAAAAAACCCACGGAACAAAAATGGCCAATCACCGGACAAGAGGCTCTCAGACTGGCTTGTCAAAGCTGGGTAATGGCTCTCTGATTTTAAGTCCACACCGTTGCCTGAGCTTAAAAGGCCCAGGGTTCATTGCTTCAGTTGCCTATTTCCTATCCCTCTCTCCTAAGGTCAAATGTAATTTTCGTAACATGAGACAAAAAATTCTTTCAGAGTCGAAAAACGTTATCGTGGAAGGCATGGTCAATTGAGCGCTTTCCATCGCCAATCATTTGACAATTTCGTCTGATATTACAACGTGCATTTTGTCTGAAACGTTGATGTAAAGGTTTATGCTGATTTGGAAAGAAAGAAAGTAAAATACTGACACATTGCCTTAGTGTTAATGGGAAACTAAGTCTGAAACACACACACACACACACACACACACACACACACACACACACACACACACACACACACACACACACACACACGCACACAATTACATAACGCGAATCCTAGACGCATGTTGTGCATGAACGCTCGCAAAGAATGTACCGATTGCACTGAAAAAACCCGTTCCAGGAAGCCCCGAGGTCTCTACAGACGGCGCATATTCACCGTTTCTTTTCTTCTCACGCAAACGAAGGGCTACGGAACGTGACTTCGCTGCATCGCCAATCAAATTTTCATCAACCGTTTCCATAGCTCGAATCTCGGGCGGCGATTTCTTCCACAGACACCGTATTTGCCTCAACAGACGACCCAAGCACGGCATACAGGTCAGCGGAGACTGGCTCTCTGGCTGGTCCACGCTGGCCCATCACCCTGGAGGAAAGCGTGGCCTCATTCAATGATGGCAGTAGAGAAGCCGAGAAGACGCGTTCAAGGAGGTGTTCATGAGAGGCGATTGGCACACCAAGGAGCTTAGGGAGATATGAGGTCAGGTTCACGGTCATGGTTACGGAGACTCAAGAGAAAGAGGAGCGCCGTGGATCCCAGCTTGCGTGTTGGGCCTGTACGGACTGGTTGCCTTGGGGATGAGAAGAGGAGGAAGGCAGAGAGTGTTGGCATTCAATCCCTTCTGCAACAAACACACGGCCTCACGCCAGCCTGAGAGGAAGAGTGTGGAAAATAGTGTGGCTCACGTAAGCGCCAGGGTTACCAAATTGGAGCGACATGGCAACTGAAGGGATTCCTCTCATCGCGTGCTGGATGGCGGAAAATGGTGTCGAGGTTTATAAAACGCCGTCTCGGTGATTGGATCACACCATCTTTGAGCAAAATGTAAATCGCAGCCCATCGTAAACTTACAACCGCGACACAATACACGGTAGCAATTCACACAGGATTGCTGCTTTGATTCAATTACTGCACATACATCCCTGTATCATGTACGCAATGTAGTTCAGATAAAGAATAACACCAAGACCCCCAAATCAAGCAAATACTTACTAGGCAATGATCACAACATTTATCCTAGTTTGCAGACGTGCATATTCACATGTCTATCAAAACATGGTACGAAAATTTGATCTGCATAACACACACACGCGCACACAAAGACACACACACACACGAGCGCGCGCGCGCGCATACACACGCAACCTTCATGGAGGGTTGCTTTGTCAAAACAGCCAATTCTGTTAATTTGGACACAGTGCGGCAACGTGACTCGTCCTGCCACTGCAGCACACTTGACATCCTTTATCGTCTCTCTGCCAGCCCGTACTATTTGCATAGCTCATCGTAACTGGGTCAAAGCTAATGGGATGCTTCCTGCCGAGGTGAACAGTCCATTGACCTTCAGTTCATATTCCCACATGGCTCAGTTTAGAAAGTGGTCAGCGGCCTCCAGCGTAACTATTATGACAACGCCTAAGAACGCCAAACGTTAAGCATACGACAGATGATACGCGGGCAGCTTTGATGTAAGAAAGTTATTTTTCCTTTATTCTAAACACAGAATGAAATTTAGTTCAGTTGTTGTTTTTCGCAGCAGCTGCTAAAGAGCGATGGAAGGAACAGCAGTACCGATGAAAGCTCATCGTACAAGCTCGCGGCATGTTGTTATGTCAGAAAACTGCCCGTTATGAGCAACCACCCGATCGAGGGCCAGTCGATTTGTTTCGGCTGAGAGCGCAAATCTACGCCGAAGCCGTGCTACATCGGCGCCGCGGGTGGAGACTTGCCCTGGAAGGCTGACGTTGAAAAGACGTGCAACAGGCGTGTAGCTGCAACAGGCCCTCCCACAATCAATGACGGACGGCGATTGAAGCTCGCGGCGTGAAATGGGAAATTTCTCTTATCGCACGATTGACGCCTTCACTTACAATCGATGGCGAAAAAAGTCGAGCCCTCGGCACCGCCTCGCGACAGTCTGCTTGATGATATTGACTTTGCCTTGCTGTGGCGCGTTGGAACCCCCACCCCCACCCCCCACCCCCACCCCCCACGACATCAAATCTCCACCGCTGACTTTGCATGCAAATCCTTCAGGGAGACGCCAGTCAGTAACTCAACAGGCGTGATCGAAAAACAACCTCATATTTACGAAATCCAGGCTATAGGGCGACGCTGGTTTTCCAAAAATGTATCAAATGGCTCAAGAAACTACAGCATTAAGAATATACTCCTATTACTGGCAACAGGCACTGATTAACTTGCAATATGGTAGTATTGTGTTAGAAGTTGAATGAACTTCATCGTTCCGATGCAAGTCAAGTGGCAGCACTCGTCCAAAATCAGTTGCTGGCCCCATGTCCATGAGGATCACCGTGACCACCATGCCTTCAACCGTCAAAACTATTTCTAGCGGATACCCAGCGAACATAAACATATATATAACATAGGCATTCTCCAGGTTCTCACAGGACTGCACTATACGCGTTCCAAGTTGGTTTTAACCAGCGCTTGTTTGCGGGGGCCGTGGCTGTTTTCCCACGGCCCAGCCATCCTCCAAGCAGGTCTGCTATCTGCCTGGCCATCTCCGCCCCCGTCAACACTCCCCGTCCTCAGCTACAGTCCCCCGCCTACTCCACTTGTGCCTCCCACTCCTACTGCGGAGTCCCATTACCACTTCTACACTGCTTCCATTGCTGCTTGAAAGCATGCTTGCCAACCTTTCTGCTTGCTTAACTGCTTCCATGCTTGCATGTCCGCCTGTCCGCCTATCTGCCTGCTTGATTAGCTACTTGCCTGCTCTCAACCTAGCCTCTTGCCTGCCTCCTAGCTCGCTTGACTGCCCGTGTGCCTGCCTGTTTGGCCGTTTGCCTGCCCGCTAACCTGCTTGCTTGCCTGCTTAGCTGCCTGCTTGCTTGCCTGCCTGCCTAGCTGCCCGCAGGTGACCAGACTGTTTCCCGTGGAGACGGTCCAAGAGCGGGCGACCTGCCGCCAAGGTCAAGGGAGCGAAGGGGATCAAAGGCTCCTCCGACACTAGGATGGGATAGCGTGTAAGCGTGTAGAGAACAAGTCTGTCCTTGGAGGACGGATTAACAAGGGGAAATTGCGTAGACGTGACGCCGGACCGGAATGTGTGACTGAATGCGTGATCAGAGGAGCGTGCTTTGTACAGGGGTCACACTTAGTAGGCAGAAATTACAGTGATTCAGTGTCTGCCTGCTAACTTATCGGGTCATTTTAACTCTAGCTACTCTCTGTCCGTGTGTGTGTGTGTGTGTGTGTGTGTGTGTGTGTGTGTGCGTGCGCGCACGTGCATGCGTGTGCATGAGTTTTTCCGTCAGTGAGTCTGTCTCTCTGTTTTCTACAAATGCGACTTCTCGGCGATTCTGATATCTCTCTGTCTTTGCAACTGTCTATTTCCGATGTACTGATCTACTAACTATACCAACCATTCTCCCGTTCATCCTCACACTCCTCTCCTCCTCTACCTTGTAACGAAACTCAATGCTCTCGCTTGCATAAACTGCCGCCTCAGCAGCTTTGTGTTGGTACCTTTATCTGAGGCTGAAGACCAATTTTTCCATTGTCCTTTGCCATACAACGGAGGTCAGCTGAAATAAATCACGACCGAGAACATCTCATCGCTGGCGTCTTCGTTTATCGGATATAGTTGGCACTTTACCAAACTCATCAGGATCCCCCATCTCCAGTCCCAATCTCGCCCCCTCTTTCCTACCCCAGGCCGCTTCTACCCTACACCTCCACTGCTTCCGCACCTCCTCCCTTCCCAATCCCCCCCCCCCCCTCTTCACATCTTCCCCAACTTCTCCTAAACCTTCTTCCAACACATTCCCCCACCCCCCCTACCCCCTAACTCCCTTCACAGGACGTGGGTGTGACCCTCACAGACACACAGACAGGCTGCCAGTTTGAGGGCGCATTGCTCTGGCCCTGTCCGTCTCGTGTACCAGAATGAGCATTTCCTCACGGCGAAAACGCGAGCAGAAACACCCTGGCAGGAGAGGAACGGTAAGACGGGGATGGTGAGGGAAAAGGAGACAAAGAGGCTGGAAGAGGAAGAAAGGTGAGGGAAGGAGTGAGGTTGGGGGGTGGGGGTGGAGAGTTCGGAGTGGAACGCGTCTGAAATCGGAGCCACATTATCAGAGCGGCCAGTAACGACCTCTCAAGAGCTCCAGAATCTGCAGAATCATCAGTCGTCAGTCTTGAGGCTTCCTTCCAAGCGCTGGAGGCTCTTCTTCCCACACAGGCACTTCACTGCAGCTCAGTTGTCACGACTTATCGCCCTGCATACACTCTCAAAATCCCTAATTTATTCCACACTCTTCACTCCCATTACCTCTTTCCAACACATGCAGAAGAAATAAACGTCTCTTATTCCTAGTGGTCGTAGTAGAAGAAAATGGTCACGGGTATCTAGCATGATCAAGAGAGCCCTTCAAGTTGGGATACCTCTCAGCTACACATCTGCTACCATGAGAGTGCAATTGAAATTGAAATTATTTTCAGGTAATGCACCATACAGTTAAACAAACATTTCCATTCCTCCGCTCCAATGGCACTATTCAAGTGCAACATCTTTTAGTACAGACTGTGTAATGGGGAAGAAGCGCGTGGAAGGAGATGATATAAATGCAACGTAAAAAGGGGCTTTGCTTTAAATACTCACACATACTGAGTGAAACTTAACGTCACAGATACAATTTTCACTGATCTCCTTTCAAGTGCACATGCGTCGATTCTCGTTTCACACTGCCCAGTCTGACTCGTAAATTTCCTAATACTATTGTGCTGTACACTAGTGATTCGTGATCAAGTTTATTACATTATGATGTTCCATTGTTCATTGCAGCAATATCGGCTCTTAGGAGAGAGCTTTCCCTCAACTCCACCTCAGTCTTCTCTCACACTCACATTTCCTGCTTGCTCGGGTGTCGCCCAACTGCTGCATCTCTCATGTGAAGGCAGCAGGCCCACGGAGAGAGATATGGCTGGGGGATCCTCACTTATCTACCAACAGGAGCTGATAAAGCTTAACGAGTTTCATCAGGGCTGGACGGTGCCTCCATTAACTGCTGAGATTTCAGCAGAGCATCATTCTCACCGCTTGCCGTTTGGTCGTGTACACGGTCCAGTCCACCAGCAAAACTCAGGCATGGACAAAACCTGATAAAGCCAACTATTCGAGCGATGCCCACAGATAAGATGGCAGGGATGCAATGTCAGTGAACTGCAGCTTCTGGAATGAATTATGTGCGCTCTCTCTCTCTCTTTCTCTCTCTCTCTCTCTCTCTCTCTCTCTCTCTCTCTCTCTCTCTCTCTCTCTCTCTCTCTCTGAGTGCGAGTATGTGTGTGCGTGTGCATTTGTTAAATAAAACATTACACTAAAACCATTCTATATATTTTCCAATTTCCTTTCTTGCAATGCTTACAGTGAAATTTCATTTACAATAGGTCTGGCTAAAGGGAATTGAGCTTTTTTTGTTTCTTGCTGGAACTGAAACTTAATTACCACACGAACACGAAGATTGACAAGAACAACAGTTTGGTGGAAATTCATGGATATCAAGCAAGTTCGAGAGAACTGATCGAAATCTGAAGCCAAATAGCGGCCATCCAAAGGGCAGATGTCACGACCCGAGCACTACTCTTGATTCCCAAATGTCACACACTCGTATTTGCCCAATGATGAAAAGCAGTCACCGGTCAGTCCCACGACACCTCCGAGATGGCAAGAGCAATAATTCCATCCAAGTTATGCGAACGCAAACCTTGCACCAAATCAGCAAACGAAATAAGCAACGAAAGCCCAGGCTGTCAAACCAAACGAACTCGGTTAAGGGAGTCATTATGGACAAGTCATTTAAGAACCCACTACCCCACACTATTACCCCAGCAGTTCCTTGCCAGGGAAGGGCAAATCAATGCGGATGTGCAAGAGGAAAACAGGGGTGGGGGTGGGGTATACGGCCTTTAGAGGCAGACGCCTGCCACATGGCCCTGGTCTTCCCCAGACACCAGGGGTGGGGGCGACCGCTGTCGGATGACGTTAACTCTGGCTGTGTTGATGTCCCGCCACTCAGCGTCCAAGTAGACTTCCCATCGCTTTCAGTCTTTAGCGAGGCGTCAGCAACTGCTGTCTGCTGCCATGTGGAGTACTGCAGCGTGTGTGTGTGTGTGTGAGTGTGTGTGTGTGTGTGTGTGTGTGTGTGTGTGTGTGTGTGTGTGTGTGTGTGCGCACGTGTGTGTGTTTGCTTGTACGTGTGTGTGTGTGTGTGTGTGTGTGTGTGTTTGTGTGTGTGTGTGCGCGCGCGCGCGTGCATGTGTAGGCATGTGTGCCTGTACAGACTCGTGTGTGTTTGCTTGTATGTGTGTGTTTGTGTGTGTGCGTGCGCGTGCGTGCATGTGTGTGTGTGTTTCCTCGTGTGCGCCATGCGTACGAAACAATAAATGAGCGCACGTGCATTTCAGTGCAGCAGTCCAATCTGGGTGTGACTGAGATCCTTGAAACTATTATCTATCGCCCTCCGATCTCCTTGCATACATACCTTTCATGCACCATGCCCGTCTTTCTGTAAGTCAGCCTGTCTAAAAATCTGTAACCAACACACAGCAAACTCGCCCGTCCATGCCTTCTTGCAATTCATTTCAGCTTTACTGGAAAACAGTTCCAGTGGTTCAAGCTATCACCATGGAAACATAAAATGTGCAGTTCACTAATGCACATACGTCTTTCGTTGCCGTGAACAACTCATTAACACTTTCATTGAATTTCCTCAAGTAGCTGCCTAAAACATACGTCCTTCTTCCGCAACGTACACAACCTCGAACACGTCGACACAACACCTCCACGCTCGCAGTGAGTCACTGTGCGAGGCGTACTTGATAATCAAAGAGTCCTTGGGTACACGTCTTTCCCACATTTAGACACTGTGAGCTATTCTTTACATCGAAATGAATTGGCAAGTACACTAGGAATAAGTGACAAAAGATCTAGCCGCTCCTGCACCCATTGCTTTTCCTCCAAACCACTTCTTATCAAGAGTGAAGGCGTGATGTTGGCATCCGTCAGTCTCGTGAGACTATGGGGTGTGCGCCAGGTTTGGTCAGTCCGGGGTTGAGAGGCAGCGTACTCTGTGGCTGTAGAGCCCGATCCTTGAGCCGCATGCTCTGTTGCACTTGTCGCAAGTGAAGTCTTGGCGCGGCTCTGTGGATGCCGACGCTATCCTCTGTCGTCTGCGTTCTCTCTTCTCCTCCCACTGCTCCCGTCTCCTCCTCTCGCTGGCCTGGATGCCAGTCTTGACGGCGTGTCTCCAGCTGTTGCGGTCAGCGGCCACCGTTTCCCAGTCTGCTGGGTTGATGCCTCCCGCCGTCATATCACGTTTACAAACGTCCTTGTAGCGGAGGAGAGGTCTTCCTGCAGGTCTGGATCCCGTGGCGAGCTCGCAGTACAGCACTTCTTTGGGTATTCGGCCGTCATCCATCCTGCTGACGTGACCCAGCCATCTAAGTCGTCTCTGGCTGAGCATGGCGAACATGCTGGGAATACCTGCTTGCGCCAGTACGTCCTTGTTGGGGATGCGGTCATGCCAGCTGATGCCCAGGATCCTTCTGAGGCAACGCATGTGAAAGGTGTTGAGCCGGCGTTCTTGGCGGGAATACAGGGTCCACGCTTCGCTTCCGTAAAGGAGCGTGCTGAGAACACAGGCCTGGTAGACTTTCATCTTGGTGTTTGTCGTCAGCATGGAGTTGTCCCAGACACGCTTTCCGAGGCGGGCCAGTGATGTTGCGGCTTTGCCAATGCGCTTGCTTAGTTCGGCGTCCAGAGACAAGTTGCTTGAGATGGTGGAGCCCAGGTATGTAAACTCCTCCACCACCATAAGGGTGTGATCGCCGATGGAGATGCTGGGAGCGGTACTGACATCCTGACCCATGACTTCAGTCTTCTTGATGCTGATGGTCAGAGCGAATTCTTTGCATGCCTGGGCAAAGCAGTTGATGAGACGCTGCAGCGCCTCATTGCTCCTGCACCCATTGCTTTTCCTCCAAACCACTTCTTATCAAGAGTGAAGGCGTGATGAACACACAGCTTTCACGAGAATCATTAACTACATTCACTTTAGGGTAGCTATTTCCCTCTCGCCGTGGACTGACACTGGCCACTGTCAGACGAGGAGGAGTTGAACGGTCCTAAGCGCACTCAGCGGAGCATTACTGTATAAGAGGGCAATCATGACAGCTTCATCTTCCACTCCTCATCCTCTTCTCCTCTCTCCAGCACCATCAGCGGCCCATGTGTGGGCAAGGCTGCTGGTTGCAGACTGTGCCCTCATGACCCAGACACCTGCCCTCTCACTGAACTCGACCCCAGCCAGGTAATGGCAAGGGTCGTGATACAACTTCCACGGAAATTCACTGGAGTAGCGAGACGCCCAGGTGAAGTGAGATAGCCTTCACTGTGTTGAAGGACGTACTCCATGATGGAAGAAATAAATTAAGAAGTAGAATAAAAGCCAACAGGACTCGGGAAAAAGGCCATTTCACCAATACATATGACAAGAGGACTGGATAATACTATGACAATTCCAGGAGAATCAGAGATGGGATGGTGTCTGAAGCATCAATTACTAGACAGCTTTATCAGGATTTGATTTCATTTTTTTAATAGTCATATTCGAAAGTCCTGAGCTACGACTGCAGTAAGCATGATGTTGGCGATGTCCAAGAACGGGAACACAGAATCCACTGGTAAAGGCACTTGCCGTCCAGGTTGGACAAATTGGTGGATCAGTTAATCAGACCGTTTACGAACTGTAAAGATTTCGCTAACATCACGCTGCGTAATCGAGGACATTGAAACAAATATACTGCATTCACTGTGTAAACATGACCTTAAACCACGTGAAATCGCATATCTACAACACATCATAATGAACTGTGAAACAAATCTAAAAACAGTACTACTCAGTACTGTCGAGCGTCGGACCTTTCCAAGAGAGAGCTGTAACGCTAAGAAATAAAACTGAGAGCACGACTTTGAAGCGTTGAAATGAAAACCGATATCCTGTCCCGTTTTGAGAAGCAATAATTCTATACTGGTGAATTCAAAAATATAGAATGAACACAAATTCACAAGTAAGCTGATGACGATATTGCTCAAAATTGTGACGATATAATGACATATTCATTCCAAACACTTTCATCTTTTTTTTATCGCTTGTATCAGGATGAAGAGAGAAATATGCCACCAAATGGATTATAATATTACACCTTTACACTGCTATTTGTCAACCATGTCAGCTCAATGAACCATCTGGCAATTAGGATACATTTTGCATCTACAAATAACTTCAGAGCTGAGAATTCCATTAACAATCATCATCACAGCCTTCACACGAAAGTTAACCACATAGAAAGAATGTCTTGTTTGCAATTGAATTCATGCGGTTTCCGGCTCTAACATTATTGCCATTCGAGTGACATGGCGACATGATCTATCATCTTCACAGAATTCATCTTCGAGAAAGAAATATTCTCCCGTTATCATCCTTATACTTGCGAGTCTCTTATTTCCATTGATAGCGTATGATACGCTATCAATTCTGTGATATCTGAGTACAACTCCTCTCAATAAAAAAGGGCAAACTCAAAAGAGAAAACAAAAGAACTATTTACAGTACTGTGTTTAACTACTTCTGTCTGCATGAGCAAATACTGCTTGCCTATCTTTATTTCATCATTCAAAACGATCGTCACAAAAGGCAATGCTTCTCATGAAAAAAGGAGTCAATTCTCAAAGCAAATATGGTCTTCTTCACAGAGTCCTCATAGTATGTTCTGTAAGCAACATGTCTATTTTATTTTTGGTACTTCTAAACGATCATGAAGGTTATCTTCCATTTCAACGGAGACAAGTCAGCTGCAGAAAAACCAAAGGGCCTCACTGGAGTGCATCCATGGACTATTTGTTCTATACATTTGGGACGCTCTTTTTTTAAGTTCAACAAGATCAACGCTTAACCCAGACCGTTGTCCGAAGAAGAGATATTCAATATAGAGGGAACAAAGGTCTTCCCTTACCTGAAGGTCAAGGCGAGAACTACTTTTTCTCTTCTTTAACATATAAATTAAGGCAAATTAACCAAGTTCATTTCACAGATGATGAATTAAGGTTTAATCTGCTATGAATGTGAGTAAGAGGTCTATTTGCCTATACCTCCTCTTCTGCTTTCAAAGTTATAACCACAAATTCCCGAATATTTCTCGAAGAACATGCATTCACCAAAGGAATACTCAGGTCTTATCTGCAGCGAATTTCAATACGATGACTGCGTACTTTTGTCTTATCTACAGTCAAGATGACTATTACATCCAGCATTCTCCTTTGAGACACGCATTCACCAAAGGCACAAAGAGGTCTTAATCAATGTACCCAATTTCAATACAAATACTACAAACTTTCCTCTTCCCTACATACTTCTCTCTTCATCGACACTGAAGATGATCAACACATCCTCTAAGACACGCATACACAGAAGGCATACATACTAAAGTCGTGTTGCTCACCTGTGGAATAACCTTCCGTTTCGGCTTAAGACTGCACCAACTACTAACAGCTTCAAAAACCAACTGGACAAGGATCCTACTTTTAAGTCATTATTTAGAAGCTATGATGAGTGACGTTGTCGAAATTAGAAATTACACTATGACCCTATATAAGGCAACACATTACGATGGGGCGTTTAAAAGGCTTCACGGCCTATATCCAAGCCTCTCATACTACTACTACTACTACTACTACTAGCCGACTTCAATGAGATGACCGCCTACCTTCCTCTTGCTCTCCCTTCTCCCCGCCGTGGGCTTGCTCAGTCTCTGTGACGACCACAGGACCCTGGGTGTTGTTCATTTCCGTCAGGTCGGCACCCACAGCCAGGGCGGCGTGCGCGGCCCCGTCACCCTCGACGGCATTCATCTCAGGCCCGCTCATTTCAGTGGGGTCCGGGGCAGGCGGTGGCACCTCGTTATCCGAGGGTATGTGCATCTCCTGAGGCACCATGTCTCCCGGCTGCTGCTGCTCCTCCTGCATGTCGTTCATGCCTCCTCCATGGTGCATGTCCTCCTCCTCCTCCTCGAAATGCTGCTGCTGGTGCATGTCGTGGTGAACTGGGTGCATGTCCTGCTGGTGGGGATCCGAGTAGCCCTGGTGGTGCATTTCGGGGTAGCCGTGGTTGGGGTAGCACGTTTGGCTGGGATCCTCGGGTGGAAGGTCCACGTCGGGTGGGATCATGGGGTCGGGGGGTAGTTCCTCGTCAGGGGTAAACTCCTCGGGAACTGCGTGGGGCACGGGCGGTGGAAGCTCTGGTGGAGGTGGCGTCCCTTCCATGACGGGACTTCGGGCGTGGACCACGGGGCTGGGGGGTGACGACAAACTAGCGGCGTGTCCCGCGCTCCTCGCTCACAAAGCCTTTAATACTCCCAAATGCGCGCACAGAGCAGACGCAGGGTCACGGCAAACGAACAAACTCCCACTGGCTCATCCAAGACGCGGGGGAACGGGATGTACGATCCAAAGGGGGGGAAGCTAAGGGGGAAGAGGGGGACTGACTGTAGGGGGGAGCAAACCGCCGAAGGGGAGAAGACACGAATTCAACAAAAATCGTCGGTGGAGAGTTGGGGGATGGTGGAGCTAGGGGGTGGGGAGGTTGTGTGACGGCGGAGTTGTTGGTTTGTCGGAAGGGAGAGGAGGGAGAGGTATGACGGGGATGTTGGGAGGGGGATGGGATCTATGACTGTCCCCACAGTTACAGCTGGGACACGATTGGGGTGAGAACCGGTGGTTGGGCGCGCCGAAGCTCCACGTGCAACGTTGTAAACATCCGCGTCACGTGACCGAGCAGCCTTCGGTCGATCGAACTCCTTGCGAGTGATAGGGGGTGGAGAGGGGAACCTCTCTCCTCCACAGCGAGGGTCTCAGCAGTAGCCGCACACACACGCGCACGCGCGCAACCGACAAGAAAGTGCTGTTGTAGCCGCGAGGCCACGTCCGGTAAAAAAGCAAATCCCAGTGCACGGACAGCGGTGCTGTCTGCCTGATCCTGCCTCAGTTCGGCCCCAGGGTGGGGAGCAAAGCGACGGTACCCACAGTCCAGGACCGACGGCCACAGTAGCCCGCGGAAGCCAGGGCGTCACAGCTCTGGCAGGCTGGCAGGGGAGGGAGAGGAGGGAGGCTCGGGGTGGTGGGGTGGGGGGGAACGGGGCTTCCGTTGCCAGCCAATGAGCGAGCTCCGCCAAATAAGATCTCGCGGCGCGCGACCGGCGCGCGCTGGAGAAAACTCTGGCGCTCTGCAGTTCTTCCCAAGCTCTTCTGCTTCTCACTCTTCCTCCAGTACTCAGCCGTGGACTGTTTTTCCGTTGTGTGACGAGAGCAGATCACAGGGTAGTCGAGCTGAGAAGAGTTTTCACGCCAGAGCACAGGGTGAAAACAAGAGATGGAAGAGAGCAACGAGCATTCAACAAAATCTTCGCTTTCTCTTCCGAGATCGTGGCATCCAAACACATCTCGCGCGTCACTGAGTGGATTCGTTCCCGATGCTTGAGCAGAGGGCCGAGGGTTCATGGAAGAGCCTTGCACGCCAGCAGATTTTATCTTCTTGATTCAGCCCGTGATCTTGGAATCAACGCCAGGTCTGCATGAACGACGGCATCACAGGCGATTTTTGCACTGGAATACAAGCTACAAGTGACTGGTTGTCTAATTAGTTGAATTATTCGCGCATGAGCGGTTTCCACATCTGTAGTTAGCAGTTGTTGACATAAAGAAGTTTAGCTGGTGTGCTCACTGTAACACGACAGAGAAAGTAACTGTGTCACATTACCGCCGAGGACCACACAAAACATTGCAGTGAGCTAACGACCTGCTGCAAAAGTTCCGAAGATCACTTCCACAGCAGTAATCCTCGTTAATCTTTCCAAAATAATTACAAATGAAGACAACACTAATCGCGGCTGTGCACGTACAATCATCGCTTGGACATCAGCACTGACGCAGGTAAAGCAGTGAACCAGTTGAGCTCTTGGCTCTCGTCCAGCGTATACAGACGAAATGTCGCATATAAACAGGATCTGCTCCTAATGTCACTGGACACGTTCAATCTACATGCCTCTTTTGACGAGACATTAAGGAAAATGGAGCTATCCGTCACTAAGCAGGGCAGGCCTGTGTAGACGAAAACTCAGCTGAGAAACAGCTTCAAAAGAGACCGACGAGACATGGAGCACGTACTTGGCAAGTTTACAAGGAAAGAAACCGAGGTGTGAAAATAAAACCAGGACAATAGGTCAAAGAACAGCTAAGAATATAGTAAGAGGAAGTGTGCTGTGGAATAATACTTAGAACTAAAATAGGAAATGATTAAAAAAATTCTCTCCATTTTTATAGACATCACTATTTCTGTTAAATGTGTGCGTGTTGATTCATTCTTAAGCGCACATTCTTCTGTGCATACGAAATTACACATTTCAAGCGCTCACATAATAGCTTTGCTCCAGTATCTTCAACTACACAACGGTTGAAAAACGTTAATCCAGCATTTTGCATTCACTCTCTGCACACAACACAAATTCTCTAATGCAGAACCAAACATTACATTGCAAACCAACATGACTCCTAAAGACTTTTAAGTTTAACACGCTTGGTGATTTCCCTTGGCGGACTCCTTAGTCAGAAAAGACTACAAACAAAAAGGTCACCAGGTCAAACGCCGTCTAGCGGAGCTGGCGAGGTTTCCCATGCAGCTTTGAGGAGAGCTGTTTGCCTCGACGACAGCGCTCGCGTGCTTGTCGAACTTCGACCGAGAAAATGCACGCAAGGCACGGGCAGCGCGTCAGGATAGAGTGATACACACCAATGTTTGAGCGTTTGATCGAATGCTTAAAAGCCCGTGCTCCAAAACTTCTCATCATGCAAGCCCCAAGTCCAAACGCCTTGAAGACATTTTGAGCCTGCAAGAACAGCTACGAAGCTGCTTTTCCATGAGCTCTCTGCTTGGCAGAGGGGTACGTGCTGGGCATGGGGAATGCGATAGAGAAAGGCATCTGAGCCAAGAACCCGCTTAGAGAATACATGCAGATCCCTAGTGCACCACAGGGGGAAATGCAACGACAGGGACATCAAAAAGGGCAGTTTACTTTTGAAAAAAAAAAACACTTCCCTCAGCAAAAGGAATCAGCATCAACGAAATTCGAGAGAAAATTGACACACGGTGCTTCAGTGTTTATCCGGCGATGGGAAGATTGCAATTTGATTGGCAAAGAAACGTCTTGGGGACATTAAAATCCATCAGGCTGACATTCCAGGCGGCGATTAAGCTTGAGAAAGTGAAGATCAGGACTGCTGTGACAGCTAACGAGATGGACGGAGAGTTACACGGGAGAAAACTAGACTAGCCAAGAGAGTACGGAATGCGTTTCAGTGACCAGACCTGCCCAGCGGCCATTTATCTGGCCTGGGGTCCTGGATTAGACCTGGCATGTTGCTTTAGCTTCCCCGTAAGTGCTTTCCGTCTGGCACAACGGCACTGTGGTCCATGCGGACAGCAATCGTTGGGTACATTATTGCGACAAGCACACAATGACCCCTCGTAGGAGCTGCCTACACGGAAGCTATGTGTGGGACCAACTGATAAGGCTGTAGCACCGCACTGGTTGGCCTTCCATGTCAGTCTACTGGTGGCTATTTGTGAAGATTGAGATGGCAGGACTTGAGTAATGAGTGTCTCGTAGTGCGTGCAGAAGTCTTTGGGTATGTGGCCTCAACAACAACTCTGGTCATCATCAACCTCATCACTATCATCTTCATCGTCGTCGTTGTCAAGTCGATGTCGTTGTCGTCGTGTTGTCATTACCGCCGCCGTCGTCGTCGACGATTTATCAAGACGTTTGTCTAGACCTATGAGGACCGGGTAGAATAAATGTGGAAAACCGTCCGCACCATTGTAACGAGTTTCCCGCGATGCGTGCATTAACGAGCAAAGTGCAAATAACCTGAATAACAAGCTTCTGCTGAAAATGCGTCAAGACCCAAAGCAGCACCCAGTAGTGACAGTGGCTGACACAAATTATGTCGTATCGACGCCGAAAGGAGAGGTCGGGCATCTCCGCCACAGACAGGGCAGACGCCGCTGTGGACAGAGACGAGAGAGGGAGAGGGACTGCTGAATGGGATGAAGTCGATTGTAACATGAAGGCAATTCCTCGACAACACCATTGGCAATGCTGCGGCGATGCTTCACGGTGCTCTTACCATCCAGTTGCCGCCATCTGATGAATTAGGATCATACATTTTCCTGTAAAATAAAACTTTTTCAAAATAACTCCCTAAAGGATAGGCAGAGTGCACTATTTTTCAATGACTTTCGCAAGCAAGTTTACAGTTTGATAGTTTTATTCCTGAGTTGAATCGCTGGTTCGTTAGGACAAAACGTACACACTCGACATGCTCTCCTTCGGCTGCGGTGTTACGGTTCGAAACCGCGCTGACGACGTTGTTGCCGAGGACTTGGCAATATGTGGCCACCACAACAAAGACGGGTAAAGCACCCTACAGAACGGCCGAGGCGGCAGTGATGGAGAGAGGCTGGGTGACGCGGGAGCCTACAGGGGGACAGGAGGTCAGCACCAGCTAGGAGTGGGAGGGCGGGCTGCCAGGGATAAACACGGGGAGTAAACCACGACTATCGATCGTTGGCCCTCGTCCTGTCTGCAGGCATCCCTGACCTGCCCAGTCCTCCTCTTTACGCACCCTCCCCCTTTTTTCCAGCTAAGATGTTTTATTTTTCAACCCCCACTACACTCCCCCCCCCCCCCCCCAATTGCCCCACCACCACCCATCCCCATCTGTCTCCGCTGGGTGTAACAGATCGTCTTACCTTCCTATCTTGGAAGCTTCTTTTTGGTTACCGCTCTTCCCTCCTCCTTCAAACGTCTTCACTGGAAGTGTGTAGGGCTTGTTTATTACGGGAACTATGTCAGCATAGGTGTCAAGTACTTTTAGTGCTTTGTCATGAGATTTTGCATGATTTGTCATGAGATTGATCACTTTGTCATGAGATTCGCGCGGCAATGAAACAAAACCCGTGAAAACGGCAAAATATGTGGGGGGTTTTCTTTATTACACAAGCACATGTATACTGCTAATATAAAATAGTACTGTACATCACTCATTAAGTCATTTGGTTTACATCCACTGCTCCACATTAGGCTTACTCATTAGTTGTGCGATCAGTTCTCTATTTACATCCACAGCACTGCTCCCCCCACTCACAAGTTCAGTTCTGACAGTTCTTTATTTACATCCACTGCTCCCCCTTACTCACAAGTTCAGTTCTGACAGTTCTCTATTTACATCCACTGCTTCTTTTCACTCACATATTCAGTTCTCTATTTACATCCACAGCACTGCTCCCCCTCACTCACAAGTTCAGTTCTGACAGTTCTTTATTTACATCCACTGCTCCCCCTCCCTCACAAGTTCAGTTCTGACAGTTCTTTATTTACATCCACTGCTCCCCCTCACTCACAAGTTCAGTTCTGACAGTTCTCTATTTACATCCACTGATCCTTCTCACTCACATGTTCAGTTTTCTATTTACATCCACAGCACTGCTCCCCCTCACTCACAAGTTCAGTTCTGACAGTTCTTTATTTACATTCTCTGCTTCCCCTCACTCACAAGTTCAGTTCTGACAGTTCTTTATTTACATCAACTGATCCTTCTCACTCACAAGTTCAGTTCTGACAGTTCTCCATTTACATCCACTGCTTCCCCCTCACTCACAAGTTCAGTTCTGACAGTTCTTTATTTACATCTATTGATCCTTTTCACTCACAGGTTCCGTTCTGACAGTTCTTTATTTACATCCATTGATCCTTCTCACTCACATGTTCAGTTCTCTATTTACATCCACAGCTTTGCTCCACCTCACTCACAAGTTCAGTTCTGACAGTTCTTTATGTACATCCATTGATCCTTCTCACTCACATGTTCAGTTCTCTATTTACATCCACAGCTTTGCTCCCCCTCACTCACAAGTTCAGTTCTGACAGTTCTTTATTTACATCCACTGCTCCCCCTCACTCACAAGTTCAGTTCTGACAGTTATCTATTTACATCCACTGATCCTTCTCACTCACATGTTCAGTTCTGACAGTTCTTTATTTACATCCACTGCTCCCCCTCACTCACAAGTTCAGTTCTGACAGTTCTTTATTTACATCCACTGATCCTTCTCACTCACAAGTTCAGTTCTGACAGTTCTTTATATACATCCACTGCTCCCCCTCACTCACAAGTTCAGTTTTCTATTTACATCCTGCTACAGTACCTCACAGTCACTGATGTTCTTTGTTGTACTCATCAGTACAAGCCTTTCCTCTCTTGTGCATTGAGGAAGTCACCCGGAAATCATGACAACACTCATCAGAGTTCATTTTCACTTGCAAGAAAGCTGCCAGGGTGTCAGGAGCCAGACTGCTTCTGGATCTTTCTCACCATTGAGAACACTCTCTCACTGTCAGCATTGCTGTGGGGCAGACACAGAAGAGAAAGCAACACTTTGCCAAGCAGAGGGAACCTAACTTCTCCAAAAGGTGTTTTCATTGTGAGGATCTCCTTCCAAACAACATCCATTTTTTTGGCTTTTCCATTCTGACCCAAAAGTACCAGCTCACCCTCACCCAGGAGTTGAAAGTCTTCCCACTCCTCTTTCAGGTCTTCTTGGTCAACATCAGCAGCAAATTTCATTGCCAGTGTCACAATGTCAGTGTATGGCAGCTGCTCTCTCTTGCTGGGGTCCAGGACCTGAAGATGTTCCAGGATCTCATCTCCAAATGGGAACTTGTTCAACATTTTCTGGGCACAGGCTGTGTAGAACTGTCGAACATCATGCAAGAACTTGTGTTCTGTGGCTGGTGGGCTGTCAATCCTGTAGCCAGGCATCGTTTGATGATTTGTGTTGCCTTGGTCCTCTTACAGGAGAAGGATTGGGCCGCTTTCGAGTCAGGGAACATATTTTTCATGAGAATGGTGAAATGGTCGGCGGTTGTCGCTGGCAGGTTGTGTTTTGCAAGGAATTGGAAGAAGAGAATATCTGACTGAGACACGGTCTTTCCTTGGTCCAAGTTGTTAGCCTGCCTCCGGAATGTAACATCGAGAGGGATGTGCTGTTTTGCTTTTTTAAAAGCTTCTTTGTGCTTTGAAGATGCGAAGTGGCGAACTATGTCAAATCGCCCCGACGCCGATACCTTTACCGACAGTTTGCATGACTTGCAGTAAACAAAATCAGAGCCTGCATTCGACTTGCTGATCTGCCCCTGAAACTCTTTGTCCGTTTCCCACTCACACTGGTATTTCGAAGAATACCGAGCCCTTTTCGCAGGCGGTTTCGAAGAAGACGCCATAATTGCGCTTTGAATCTCTTTGTTGTAGCACACTACGCATGCGCGAGAAGCGACTTCCGGCCCCTGGCTTCCGCAAATCGCGCACTTACCGCGAGGCTTGTACACTTTCACACTGTCCTCAGAAGAACCTTTTTAAAAAAATCAGTCCGACTAAAACGCAAAAATACGTGAGGTTTTCGTCTCACGCCGTGAGACTTGAAAATCACTGAAATTGCGTGAGACTCACGCAAAATACGTGAGACTTGACACCTATG